>PNEQ01131542.1:0-45350 GCA_003012365.1 Medauroidea extradentata
TTGGCGGCGACCATCTCATATTGGCGGCGACCATCTCATATTGGCGGCGACCATCTCATATTGGCGGCGACCATCTCATATTGGCGGCGACCATCTCATATTGGCGGCGACCATCTCATATTGGCGGTGACCATCTCGTTGGACCCTACTTTATGCCACGCAGATTGAATGGGCACATGTACTGCCAATTCCTGCAATTCACATTGCCAGAGTCTTCGAGCATGTGCGCTTGCAGTTCGGCAACATATGTGGTTTCAACATGATAGTGTCCCTCCATATTACACACGAGCTATACGTAATCACCTTGACACGGCATTTCCAGCACAGTGGATTGGAAGAGGTGGGCCTATTGCGTGGTCATAACGTTCTCCAGACCTTAATCCACTCGACTTTTTCCTTTGAGGGTACATCAAGGCTCTGGTGTACGACACACCCATCAAATCGGAGGAAGATCTGCTAGCTAGGGTAATGGCCGCCTGCGACAAAATTCAAGATACACGAGGTGTTTTCGAAGGAATACGCCATTTTTTGATACGCCGAGTGAATTGTGGTAATGAAATGGGTGGCCACCAGTTTGAACACTTTTAGAAATTCTTATGATAATGCGAAATTACATTGATAGTGCACAGACGTTTTATTTCTCGTTAAAGTGAGACAATCCCTCCTAATCTGCTTATGAAACTCAATAACGTTTTATCACGCACAAAGTTGCAGGAACCATTCCACTGTAGCGCAGCACGCAATCAGGCATTCCTGGTTGCATACTTGGTAAGGTTTTCATGTGCGACAAAATTGTTATTTTATATTTTTATGAAATATCGCTAGTTTTGTAGACGATACTTCTAAGTGTAGTTTCCTCTAACAAAATAATTATAGCTCGCATAGTTCTCTCATAACTGTGCATCAAAGTCAAAATTTGCATATTCTGCTGCCATGCAAATAGTGAAAACCAGTTGACTTATGTAAGTGAAATAATTCACAGTGAAATAACATTTCATGGGCTACGTAATAAAACATTATGAAACATTCCGCAAAATAGTTTTATATTTTTTAAAACATGTTTAATTTTGTACATTTTTTCTGTCCTTTTGTGAGTTTTCTGAAAATTCAAAATATGGCATTGTGGGTTTCTAAATGTTTTATTGCATAGCTTATGGGATGTAAATTCACGGTGAATTATTTCGTTTAAGTAGATTGATTGGTTTTCACTATTCGCATGGCTGCGTAACAAGCAAATTTTGACTTGACGCACCGTTATGAGAAAATTATGAGAGCTAAAATAGTTTTGTAAGAGGAAACTACAGTTACAATTATCGCCTACAAAACTAACACGATTCCATAAAAATATAAAATTATGATTTTATCGCATTCTTAACACCTTAAAGGACGAGATTTAGACAGTTTTTGCAAGTGACATTTATTTTTCGAATTTTCCAACTTTCTATTATTTTTGGTCACAAATAGCACATTTTTACTGTAACGTTTTTTTTTTTTTTTTTTTTTTTTTTTTTTTTTTTTTTTTTTTTTTTTTTTTTTTTTTTTTTTTTTTTTTTTTTTTTTTTTTTTTTATAAATAAAGGAGGTGCCACCCCATTTAAACAGGACTGATGTGTGTTAAATGTACAAATCCCTCACGTTATTGATTTCCTGAAATCTCTTTCTGTCAAGCAAGCCGTTTTCAAAATATCACAATAATTTGTGATATTTTCTTAAACTTTGGAAGCGTCTACAGGCCTCCCTATTTGACCTGGACTTTGGGTTCCCTATATCAAACTTTCTATTTCCGTCTAAGAATGATCTGTTAAAGTTTGTCGGTATGTTTGAGATGCACGTTGTAAAGGTGATATTACTGAAATATCTGACCAGTGAAATCAGCGAATATTTGAAGAAGGCGTTGTAAGGTCTCGAGATGAGGTCGGTGACGCAAGATGGCGGCCATCTCCGGCAACAAGAGCGCGGCCAGCGTGTCTGTGGCGAAGGTCATCTGTCGCCGTGTCTCCAGCAAGATGACAGAAAGTGCCTACTTGTGCTCGCAACTTCCGCTGCTTCCTTCCGGTGGGACACGCCACCTCGCCCGCGCGCGCATCGTGCCTCGCTGGCCTGGCAGTCATTTGCTCATCTTCCCGCGTCGCGGCGCATGAGATGACGCGGTGACGCAACTGTAGCACGTACGTCGTGCTTGCTTGGTTCCTTCGTTCTCTCTTACCCCTCCCCCTTCCCCCCTCTAACATCGGCCCGGGCTAGATTCCTCCTGTAGGCTCGCTGCCGATTACCGCAAGTGATAACGTGGCTGACATTGTTATCCAAATAGCTATATTAGGTCTGAAACAGTTGCACATTCGGAGTGCATGACTGGACAATAAAATTTTTTATTTGGTTGTCCTCGTTTTATTTGTCCCTATTCCTTTTATGGAATTTTATATTGTGTATGTATCCTGCTGGCTGAAACATACCCTGGTTACTTATTGTTTCCTATTCTTTTTAGTTTTCTTTGACGAACATCTTCATCGCAGTGGAGTGTATCCAAAAAGCTACACCAACCAATAGCTAATCCCTGTATCACAAGTCACTACATTAGAAGACAACTTATGTTTATGTACACTTAGTTGTGGTCTAACTGGACAGAGAGCTAGTTCTTGCCGCAATGAAAGCACTTGTCTCACAGGTTGGCAGTATTGTACAAGTGACGGTGGATATGTTAGCTACTCCCTGTACCACCAGTTATTTCTTTCATTGAATTCAGTTGTTGCCCTACGCCCAGCGTATTTAAAGAATATTTTTTTGACGAAACTACCAAACTTGTTCCAAATTGTTCACCTATGAAAGGAAAACACGTTCCATATAAGGGCCTATTGGTACTTTGAAAACAGACAGGACGGAAGCTATGAACAGGATTTTGAAACCTTCCAAAATTGTCGTCTCGTAAACGCTCATGGCCCTTCACCCGCCCCCTTTCTTTTTTCAGCCAGTTTATATATTTCCACCGTCACTTATTAACGTAAGCACAGAGTATTTCAACATATTAAAAAGTGGACGTCTGAGTCCACAATAAAATACAACATGTTGCGAAATTGCATGTCTATATTTTGGGGTAACAGGTTTCACATATAGAAAATGTCATGCGAACGTAGGCCCGAGAACACACTATCAATCAGTGGAGCGAGCTGGATCATATTACATGGAACAATGTCTACCGTCCAGTTAAATACATCTCAACTGTTATGTAGTTGTCAATACTAGCTGCGATGGCGTTCCATAACAACACACTATGCACCTATCCGTCATGTTACTGTTGTCAACCGAGGTGAAGAAATGGTGCATTTTCGGACCTATGTTCATTTGTTTCTGTAGATGTGAGGGTTGTTCCTGTACAATATTGGCATTCATTTTTGTAACATCATCTGTATTGTTTAGTTATTGTAGGGAGCTGAGTAGAAGGCAAGGCAGAACGGCAGGGTGGTGGTGGGAGCCACATAGCGCTCCGCTTGTCCCCACCACCAGCCACATACCTGAGCCTTGCCTTCTCCTCAGCTCCGCACTTTACTTTCCCCTGAGCAGACAGTCGGTGTATAAAAGGCCTTCCAGAGGGAAAAAACATAATTTTATATTTATATGAAACACTTGTGGACGTTACCTTGGAGTACATTATCCTACAATAAAAAAATTAGCTCAGCCAGTTTTTTCATAATGGCATTCCAAAGTCAAAATTTGCATGTTTTTAGTTCATACACCACCCAAAAACCAATCAACATAATGAAACGGAATAATTCACAGTAAACTTACAGGTCACCGGCTCGGATTTTACGTATATAAAAACCCATTCGAGTAATGTTTTGAATTTTAAAAAAATTTTTGAAATTTGAAACTTTTTTGTTTTTTATTTTTTTTAATGCAAAAGTATTCTATATTGGGTTTATATATACGTAAAGCTGTAGCCCATGACATGTACTTTTTAATTTGAATTATTTCGTTTCATTATGTTGATCGGTTTTGGGGTGGCGTATTAACTAAAACCATGCAAATTTTAACTTTGAAATGCCCTTATGAAAAAACTATCTGAGCTAGATTTTTTTTTGTTAAAGGATAATGTACTGCCAAGTAACATAGGCTATACAAAACTAACACTGTTTCATACAAAATATAAAATTATTACTTTTTTCCCTTTTGGAACGTCCTTAAACCTGGCCACTTGACGTTTGAGACAAATATTATATATTGTCTGGTAGTATGTTTTGTAATGTAATAAATGCTTTGTATCTTTTCCGCTGGGAGGCGTTTTGATTATGGTGAGGGTAGGCTGCGCGCGCAGCTGGTGCGCGATAGACGAGGAGTGTGGAAGTGTGCCGCGCCAGGCAGACGGATATTCGACGAGTAACGAGGCAGTTGACCCGAGGTGTTGAGAAGGAAGCCTCGATGTGTAACTGATTATAACACAACACCAGCGGGATAATGTGGAGCTGGTGTGGAATAGTGAAATTTCAGCGAAGTTTTGCCGAAAGGTTTGCTCTGCTTTAAGACTGTCGTCTGGGACGTGATAAGGGCAGCTAGCTACAAGACGGCGCGACTAGTCATGAAATATGGGGTACGCCGTCGAAGGATCTCCCGAGGACTGTTAAGGACTAGCGGCAATGCTCGTTCCTCATTGATTCACCCAGGCTGCTGGTGCATTGGACTGCAAACTACGTTAGACAAGGTATGAGGCGTCAACCTTAAATACGTGCATATGACTGTCCGGCACGGCTGTCTGAATACGAAGTTCTTTATAGTGCGCGAGCTGCAGACTTTAACTTTGTCCGTCCTCCCCAGCGTATTTTATACTGTTTTTAAAGCAACTATATTTTCCAGAACCTTACCACAAAAAATGTTTGAACATTGTGATACCTACCTTTTTGAATGTCACGGTCATTATGTTTAACTCAGCTGTCTCCCTAATTAGCTCAGAGAGAGCGGGAATGTATACGCTATTCACGATAAAGTGAGCACTGCATCAAGTTTTGTTTTCTTTCAACAGTTTTGTAGCCATCTTAACTATTTTTAATATGAAAACTTCCACGTCACTAAAAACCAGCATAAACGATTCAACACACTCAAAAGTTAACATTTATTGGCGCAATAAAACATATTTTAAATTAATTACGAGTTCTGATGAGTGCTCAGTTTATAGTGAACAGCCTATAGGTGTGTGTGTGTGCATGTGTACCTACCTGAAGTTGAAGCCCTCGCAGACGAAGTGTCTCTCTGAAGAACATTCTCTCTGACAGTCCTCGACGGTCAGGGCTGGCAGAGATCTACGTACCAGTTGCTCTGATAGTCTCCGACCTGCCGCCAGTCTCCTGTAGCATGCTGCCGACAACAACACAAGTCAAGACACCTCTAATGTGCGACGAGACGAGGGGGAGGGTGGGATAAGATGACAGCCCATTAAGGGCGTTGGACCCGTAAAATTTAATTATTTTTTTTTGTATTTGTGCCAAACACTGTTCAACTTTTGCACATCAGATAACATATCATTTCCCTGTATAAAAAAAAATAGGCCCCATAGTTTTTATGTAATCACTCACGGAAGTCATAAAATGGCCATTGCGGTGCAGCCAAAAGAAAAAAAGTAATTAACTAATGAATTCAAAATTACAGGAACTGAAAGTCAGTGTATCATTGCATTTTATAATATTTTTGACAAAAATTAGTTTTGAAAATTTCAGTAGTAGCCAAAAGTCATAAAGTTATTAAAAAATTCATTCATTTTCATAAATGTTTTAAAAATACAAAAATGTATCGCTTTGTGTTTACAAAAGTGTCTTGAAGTAGCTCACATCATAAAGTATTAATATGAATGATCTTGTTTCTGCAAGTTTACTATTTTTTAATATTTTGGCTACACCGCAACTGCCATTTTGTGACTTTGATAGGTGATTATGCTAAAACTAGGTGACCTATTTTTTTTTTATTTGGGGAAATGGCATGTTATCTGATAAAAGTTGAACAGTGTTTGGCACAAATATAAAATTTTAAATTTTAACAGGTCCAAAGTTCTTAACGAGGCCGTGTCTGTGTTTGAGGCACATGTATGCAACCCGCATTAACCCTTTATAAATCAAGGCTAACCTTGCTATCTATAGCAATAAGAGTATTACACATATCAACATTATCTTCGCGTTTTATAAGAGATAGAGTCGTTCTTATTTTTGCTGCGTTTGCCGAAGTCAAGCAAAAAAATTATTGCTACAAATTTTACAAAACTTTTTTCCTATCACGTTGATAATGTAACCGTTTATTATACTTGATTTTGCAGAACATAGTTAAAATAAGAACGACTGTGTCTTTACTAAAGCATGAAGATAACGTTGATATGTGTAACACTATTATTGCTATAGCGATAGTAAGATTTGCCTTGATTTATGTGGGTTTAATGCGGGTTGCATACCTGCGCCTGAAACACAACCAGGCCCGAGCTGGGATTCGAACCCAGGACCTCCCGCACCATAGGCCGGTGCCTAACCGACTACACTACGGAGGCCGGCAGGTTATGATTAGCAGTGCCAAGATTAGGGCTGGAGCCAGGGGGGGGGGAAAGATATTGAACTATATCCTCCGCCAAACCACTCCATATTTCAATAAAAATTTTAAAACTATATATTAGTACTTATTAAATAACTATAACTACATTAATTTCAAGTAAACAAAATCAATGATTAACCTGTGTCTGAGGACGTACGTATGTAGAGATATGTTTACAGTATACGACAACAAAAGTATCGCCTCACCATCGAAACAAGAAATCTGGCTACGTCACTGGAAGTAAGGAGCTAGGCTTGGTGAAGAAATGGTTTAGTACACTTATCAATAGAGCCAGAGTTTTCGGTGAAAGAAATTTGCACCACTTTGTTTCAATGTCTT
Organism: Medauroidea extradentata; assembly: GCA_003012365.1. Taxonomy (NCBI): domain Eukaryota; kingdom Metazoa; phylum Arthropoda; class Insecta; order Phasmatodea; family Phasmatidae; genus Medauroidea; species Medauroidea extradentata. Next base: position 6,897 of record PNEQ01131542.1, read on the forward strand.
ACGTGCACATAATCATCTTTGCTTCATGGCGAGTGATTGGATTTTTAACATCACTTGTCTTGGCATTCTACTGGCAAATCACAGACTTGCGGTGTCATAATAGCTCTATTCTGATAGGTGCAGTCAAATGAGAGACTTTCTGAATAACTACACGCTGCCAATAACCACGAAGCAAAGCTGCAAATGAGTAGGTAAGGTTCCGAAACAAAAATAAATGCTGCAAAAATATATTCTCAGCTATCTCGTGGCTCTCAGGAATCTTTTGAGGCAACTGAGATAACTTGAAACTTTTTTTCCAATGCGTCTTACATTTTGCAGCGTAAAACAAAAAATGTTACTATGTTGGTAATGTTTCACTTATGTTGATTTAAGCTCATGTAGCCCGCACGTATTTGAGCTACCCCAGTAGTCTCAAGTTAAGGGGTATGTAAAAGCAAGATGTCGAGCGAACCACTCGAATACTCGCTCGTCGATGAAATCTGAACTACTCATTATTATTCCATGAACCTTTCTTGCCTAGTAGATATTTATTTCATTAGCGAACGTCTGTACAGCACTGGGCGGCAAGACTTGAATACACAAATACATAAAATGGAAAGCTTTAATTTTAATAACTTTTAGTATGATAATTTAAAAAATGCTCGTGTTTTGATTTGAATTTTTTTTCTATCCGAAAACCTCTCTCGCAGAGGTTTAACGATGTTAACATTATTTTCAAATCAAGAAGTGAATAATTTTGAAATGTCGGTTACTATATAGCACAGGACAGTATTGAATTAATAGTTATAAAAATGTAAGTTTTCCATTTTTATGGATTTTGTGGTTTCAAGCCCTTATTTTTTATAAAAAGGTTTTTGAATTGTTTACTCGAAAGCGAAGCGTACTATTGAGTACTCCAGTAGTTCGCTCGACATCTTCCTTTTCCATACCCCGTGACGCAGGTTAAGTCATCACATCTAGAATAAGTTAAAGTTTACATATATTAAGGGGGTTTCACGTAACAATAGAAAAGGGAAATCAGTATGGCTGGAGACAAGACTCGAACCTGGGTCCTCCCGGATGCGAGTCGAACATATCTACCTCAGCTTGCGCCACCTCGTACGTCGGGAAGGTTGAAGAGGTAAAGCCAAAGTTAATCGCACAGCAAGGGTTGAAACAAGAAACTGAGTACAAACATTAGGGATTACTTCAGACACCTGGGATAACACTATGACATACGTCCATGAATTTGTACTTGGCATATGACAGCCGAGAACAAAAAAAAATAATACTTGCTATGTAAGTGAACTATTGTAGGTAATGTCACGTGTGTTGATTTCCTATCTTGCGTCTGTCATGTGTCTTAGATTACCCAAGTGCTTCAAGAAAGTAACCCGATATGATGATATTACATCTAGAATAAATTAAATTTTTTATATATATAGTTAGGAGACTGTGGTACGTAAGCCAACATTAAAATAAACATTTATTGAAATTTTCGGGAATCCAAAGGCTGACACAGAAAAATTAAAAAAGATTAATTGTTGTCAACTTTGTTGGCAAACATGTTGCTGGTGAGGTACATTTCTGGCAAATTACTCATGACTTTTATTACGACTCAAGAGATTACGCTGATAGAAAGCACTGCTAGATAAACTGCATTAATGCAGTTCTTTTTTTGTTTTTATAATGTCTGAGTGTCAGTTTTAACAGACAATTATTTCCAGCAAGCAATATTCCACTACAATGTCCCTAGTGTGTGGAAGGAACAGTGGCTCCTCCATATTGTCAAGATCTTCACTGCTTATTTAAGAAACCACAAGGATTTGATCAGTCGCGATCTACATGGGCAACAATCTATACAACTGTCACAGGGTTTGGCAGATGTGTGGAAACACTTCATATGTGGTGGGGTGTGACTGTGAGGTTGAAAGGCAAACAGTCCAGCAGAGTGAACAAGTGACTCAAGCGAGCTTACGTAGGAACATACACAGAATTCCTTCATTTATGGGCGTCGAACCCGTAAAATTTCTTTTTTTATATATTTGTGCCAAACGCTGTTCAACTTTTGCACATAAGATAACATGTCATTTCCCCAAATAAAAAAATTAGGCCTCATAGCTTTTGCATAATCACTCATCAAAGTCACAAAACGGCCATTGCGGTGTAGCCAAAATAAAAAAAAAATTAACTAATGAATTAAAAATTGCAGGATCTCAATGCATTTTATGACATGTTTGGCAAAAGTTGGTTTTGAAAATTTCAGTAATAACCAAAAGTTATGCAAAAATGTACTCATTTTCATCAATTTTTTAAAAAATACAAAAATGTATTGCTTTGTGTTTACGAAAGTGTCTTGAAGTAGCTCACATAATGAAGTATCAATATGAATTATCTTGTTTATGAAAGTTAATAATTTTTAATTATTTTGGCTACACCGCAACTGCCATTTTGTGACTTTGATAGGTTATTTTGCTAAAACTATCGGACGTATTTTTTTTTTATTTGGGGAAATGACATGTTATCTGATGTATAAAAGTTAAACAGTGTTTGGCACTAATATAAAATTTTGTATTTTTACGGGTCCAACGTCCTTAACGAATGATGCAAGAGCATGTGGACGAGCTCTAAGTGAGAATCTTTAAATTTTTTGCAGGCCCGTATGCCTTGTGATATTACATGCGTGCCATACGATTTATCTACTTGACATTTCTTAAGAATTATTTGAACGTCAACAAATCTCTTGCACGTGTTCACGTTTACTACTGAGTTCTTCAAGAGTGATGCTAAATTTTGTATTAAAAAAATAAGGTACCTGTACCGAATATGGCCCAGTTCTCAATATGGCCCAATAGTCGCCATTTTATGGTAATGCCGAGATACAGACTAGTCTCCAGTATGAACATACACCTTCCATAAATATCTGTATTACAGCATCCATGTGTTACATTAGTAATATAATTAATTACATAGGCACACGTGATTATTGAACTTCAAACGGGCTATAGTAAGCGAATAAAATATTTCCTGTGGCGGTATTCATGTTTTTATGTACAATCGTTATACTTGAAAGAGATACCGAAAATTGATAAACTTTGACATAATTTCTTGAACACGGACTTTCCGTTGATACGCTGTAGCCACGAGCTTGACAAGCAGTAAGATGTAAAGCAAAATGCACAAAGCATGTCCGGCTTCTGACAGGGTCGTCACAGAAGAAGGTCGGAATGAAGGTAGAGCCGGTAATTCTACCAGACACTGTAATCACACTGGCTTTAAAATGGATGAGTTTTGATGATGTGGGTAAGGAGCAACAGCGAAACACAAGGGCGAGGGGGAACGGGATAGCCAGAGAAAACCCGTTGGCCAATTAGAACGTCCGCCGGGATTGTAACTTCTGACGACGCTGCGGGAGGCGAGGGACGTGACCACTAAACCACCGCTATTATGTTTATTAATTAATGCTCTTATTTTTTTCTTGGTACAAGTCAATAAGAGGCGCTTATGAAAACGTAGTTGGTCGTATAATCTTACTCGGTAGTGTGGGTCACGTGATTGGATCTACTCAGCCGTTGGTTTTTTCCGAGTTACCTTAAAAAAAACCGCAAATTCTGCAAAAGCGGTAATTTCAGTCGCCGACCTGGCAGACCTGTGTTCATAGACCAGGCTAGAACAGTGCAGAATATCCTTTTGTACTAGTACAATATACGTATATAACATAACAATTGTGTACTAGGAATGTATAAAGTACAAAATTGCTAGAGCATTAACCATTAAACATTTACACAGCAATAGAGAGTTCTCTGGTGCATGACCGCTCCGCTGCTTTTCCCATTCATCGAGAGTTTACTATATGAAACTAAATTTAAAAGTAGAAGGCCTGGTAGTTTAATTATTAATTATATAATATATTCCATACCTGAATTCCGTTTTCTCGCAACAATTTTGCTTGATAAACTCCTCCAGACTTCCCGTCAAACAAAAATAATAATTTCCGGCATCGTATTTTTCATGAAAATGCACCCAAAACGCCTCACGATATATTTTCCTTTATGCACACATACAGGAGCCTGTGTTTTTTACTTTTTACCCGTGCTATCCTGTTTATCGTCTGTCGCTCTCTATATACCCTGCTCCCGAGCAAGGTAGATATGAGTGGATACGGCGAAGGGATCGAGTTGAATATTTAGAGATCTTGCGGACAGGTAGACAACGTATGAGGTTCTTACCTGATCTTAGTGTAATGTCTACTCTATCGATTAGATCCAATATGGTTTTCATAAGTGTCTAAGAAATACAGATTCCTTATTAGTCTGTTAAGGAATATTATTGACATTTCCAAGGCCCACTTAAATTTTCCTGTCAGTCGATTTATATCTTTCCTATATTTACCAATACGGCTATTACATTAGTCATGATATCTCTCAGAAACGTATTTGCTTGCAGGTAAGAGTCGAATGTCTGTTGGGAAATCATTTAAATACGATTATTTTACCACAAGCAGCTTACAACTGTTTGTTGTAAGTTTTCATTAGATAAAATATAATAATGAATACAAAAGTAAAAGAAAACTGAATGGGAAATACGCCTTTTTGTCTCGGAACCTCCTCGTCTTCACCCTACACTTTTATTTCATTCATACCCATCCGAGATCCCATCTTCGTAGGGTCCGCGGGGGCCGAGGGGTCAGACCTCTCGCCTCCCACCAAGGCGATCCGGGTTCGGTCCCCGGATTTTCGCATGAGGGAATTGTGCCGGACGATGCCGCTGGTCGGCGGGTTTTTTTCAGGGATCTCTCGTTTCCCCCGGTCATTCATTCCGGCGCTGCTCCATACTCACTTCATGTCATCCCCACCAGCGCTAAAGACCTTGCTGTTAAGCGCTGACCAACATCTCTCACTCTCTCCTATCTTCGTCAGTTAGAGACTGGGAAAATTCGCACTAGCCAACTGTGTACTCAGAGAGCAGTAACTCATTGGCTGCTGGCTAACGCAGAGAGCCGCGTGAATGGGTCTGCGTGTAGCTGCCTCTTTATTATTGTTGAGCGTCTTCCGGGAGGTGGCAAATAAGCCTCGGGTCAGTAGCCAAATTAATAAGAATTTATATGTGTTTGGATTATAGCTTTTGCCAAAAGAATACGAGAATTTTTCAGGTCCCTGGTTGTTACCAACTGTAGAACATTGACTGGAAAGGATCAAGGGGCTCTAGACCAATGCCGACGGTCTTTCTATGTGTTACCTAATTGAACGGCGTAATATTGCAGCTCATAACATGCAATGATTTTTGTTGAAAAAAATTGTTACCCTCACCTCCGCTAAAGTACACATTTCCCTATCTTAAGCTGCAATATGTTAGATTTTAATTTGGTCATGTAACAAAAGAGCAGCGTAATAGTCTAATTCTTTTATAACGTCTTAAGAAAGAATTGCTTGACAGTTTTCTATCCTCCTCGGCCACGGTCGTAGAAGAACCGGTCTGGACACTCGCCTGGAAACTTAACCCTTTTGTTGTTTGGCTGCAGTTCACCCTTAGAGCATAGATAACAACTAGAGAGCTGATTACCTATCCATATACATGCTGTGAAGTGATTCCTAGATCTAATCAGCTGTTGATGGGCACCGAGCGAAACAAGTTTCATAATTATTACTACATAGCGGTGAGCATATCGTATTTAAATATCACTCACATTTAAAGAAGCATATGCAGAATGATTCGCTGTCGCATATTACCAGCAACCATCGATTCTCGTTCATTTTCGTGTACAATAAGAGTTTATTTACGTGTTCTGTTTACAGTGTATTGGCATTTTCGTTTCCAGTAGCTTAAATAATGAATAACAATGAACCGGTTGTGTACTGATTGTACAAGTTTCAGTCTTTACAAATGGATGTCTCAACATTAACTATTTTGTAGCGGTTTTCGTATATTTTGCCTATGCTAGATGTTGAATACACAACAAAGGCACCAAACTATCTCTAGTTATCCATGCTCTAAGAGTTCACCCAGTTACCGAGAGTGTTGTGTATCTTTGGCGCTGCAATCAGGGCGGCCGGGCTCAAACTCCGCCCACTTCCCTCCCACGTTTTCCAGTTCCAGTTCCATTATAAAGATAAACAATTTATCAAAACGTAGTTTTTATCAATTTATGAAATACTTCCTTCGCTCACAATCCTAAAACAAGGCTCCAGCAATCTTTATTTACTTTATAATGTAAACACTGGAAAAAAGTGGGCGGAGTTTGAGCCCGACCGCCTTGATTGCAGCGCCAAAAACGCACAACACTCTCGGTAACTTAGCGAACTGCAGCCAAACAACAAGGGTGTCAATCAAAATACATTGGTAGATAGGCGAGTGTCCAGACCTGTTCTTCTACGACTGTGTCCTCGGCATTTACTACCTGTGGTCATAAAAGATTTAAGAGTGTGCTTGATTGCTAGAGTCACGACTTTGTGTCGAAAACATTTCTGCATTATTTGGTTTCAATACCTTACGTACACCTTTACAGCTCTGCTTCGTTGTCAGTGTCTAGATTTATAACTTTCACTTGTCTTGGGAGTTATACTGGCAAATCAGAGACGTGTCTGAACAAATACATGCTGCCAATAACCATGAAGCACAGCTGCCGATGTGCTTGTGAGACATTGAAACAAAATGGTGCAAAAATCTTTTCGCGACAAACTCCTGGTTCTATCGGTTGATCCTGTACTACGTGTTAACCCGCAGTTTTCCTCTAGCAGTAAACTGGGCGACTTCTGCTACATCAGTTACACAGCTAACTTGCTGGTTGACGGTGTCAAGTTGAGAGGCGTGGACAAGGTCTCGCGTGAGAACGTCATGGCCGAGAAGGACGGAGTATTCAGAAAGCTGTTCCTCCAGGGACGATAGGAAGACAGGACATCCTGCCCGGTGCTATTACTCATGACCTAGCAGCATTGCCAGATATCTCGTCCTCTGTTATTAGCATATATCTGATCATCTCCTATACAGCCGCCCGCACATCTGCGTATCTTCTGCGGCAGAGAACCTGCAGGGAGCATACAAGAGAGCAGATGATCCAGGATTTTTATTGGGGGGGGGGGGGATTTAAGAGAGGACCGTAGCTAGGATTTGTATTTTGGGGGAGGGGAACCAAACCTGGGAATGTGACGAAGTTACATTGACACCCCTCTTTTTTCCCATACTCCAATAAAGCGGGGCCCGCGGTTTCTCCCCAGGAAAAAAATTTCAATGTGCGTGCTATATCCTTCCCAGCCTGGATTCATTAAATTTCTCATAACTCAATGACTAGAGATATTTAAACAATTTTTCTCTGTGACATCCGTAGTTTATAATTTCTTTCACGTTTTGTAACCCATACAGCGTGGATTCTGTTACCGTTGTGCCCAATGCAGTCGCTCCCTTAAATAAAACAATTTGTTTTATCAGCCGTCCCGCTACAGAATAATTGCGGAGTTGGCTGTAATAAACACTAGAGAGTAAGCTAAAGTCTTTCTTCCATCAAACAATTTATCGTGTTCTATTACATCCATATAAAACACACATCAATTTTTGAACCGATATCTCAATTCTGCACCAAGTTAAGAATTTTTGTCTTGATCTGTGCTGATACCACTATGCTATAAATAATTGCTATTTCATCTTTAACTGTGTTTAAAGTAAATATTATTAATTTGTGTAATGTAAGTAGCTAATGTTTATTTGCATTAAGAGAAAATCATTTGAGATAGACGTAAATTAAACAAAAACCAATATTACACCTGCCATTATCTCATAATGCAATTTTCTCTCTGAGGCCTTTATTCCAGCCAACTCCTCGATTAAGATATTAAGGTTGCAACCATTTCAGAAAATTAAATATGTTTCTATCTATGCTCTGTCATGTCATAAATGTTGTTCAATTCACTGAAACTTAAGTTATCGAATAAAAAAAAAAAGTTAAATCCACTGGGGTAGGGAACACTCCCCCTTAAGAGTGCATGGTATATAATTAGCGCTAAAAATATCAGTTCAGAATTGTTAGTTTCTCGAAGCCAAATAGCAAAAATAAATACATAAATAAATACAGCAATCCTAGACAATAGTTTCTGTCAACTTTCTAAGCAAAATTTTTCCTCGAATTACGTATATCCGAAGAACAATCTATGGCTTCAAAATCTCGTACATTTAATTGCGGCACAAGATATCACGCTTAACAAATGCATTATTCTGGATAAATGTTTGCTCATAAAGTTGGCAAATGTAATTATCAAGGATTGCTGTTTTGTAGTTTTTTCCATATTGACTTTCAAAAAGTGTAGATCTCAATTGAAGAATTCAGCGCTTATTAATCTACCACGCCTCTTAAAAAGTTTCCGTAAGGTAAAAGAAAGAGGGTTGGTCTGTATCCTATGGACACTCCCCTCCCTGCCTAAGTGTTATTAGTTGATTATACAATTACAGCATTGTTGTTTTAAGTCGTAACAGTTACATTCACACATCTAGTTGAAGTAAAACGGTAACATTACTTTAGGAGAAAAATAACCATTATTCAAAACATTTTCACTCATTTTCGGGGAAGAAAGGATTATGACTCAGCGCAAAGGCTATGCTTCCCTGTCTACACAGTTTTTTATTTGCGTTAGTTATTATTTGAACTTAAACAAGAGCAGATATCACAAATCTGTTTGACAGTTTAAAATTATTTTTGTTGTGGTAGTTATATTTTTCTAAGGCAAGGAATTATACGGTTTCGACTTATAAGTAAATTAATACAAATTTCGTTTATTACATAATTAGCTAAGATAATTTATTTACTGCTTTGAAAAAATATAGCCAACATGACGAAAACTGTTCTAAGTAAAACTTCTTAACAGATATTGTTTTATGTTTACCGCCATTTAAGCTCAAAAATAAGTATTACGAAAACAGCAGAAACCTTACATGACGAGAACCTTATTTCCACCGAAAGCGTCCGAAGTTGGCAAGATTTGCCCATACTGTGACAGCGACTCCAGAACACGAAATTTAATACAACGTTGGTCTTGACGTCTCCTGCCTCGTCCACTGCCATATCTAGTTAATAAAACATTTAACACTGACAGACAGACAGACAACGCACATCTTAAATAAGTGGGTCTAGGAGCAGCGCCGGCTACAGGGTGGTTCGAGCGGTGTGGCCGTACCAGGCGCCATTATAAAGGGGCGCCAAATTTCATTAAACAAAATTTCTTATTAATTGTATTTATTGAACATTAGTTACGTCACTCATTATTTTAATATCACACGTTAAAAAATTCACTAAATAATCAGTGTAAAGACCCACATATACGTAACTTCATTCGCCGTAATGTAAAAAGAGTATTTGCCTAAATTACAAAGAACAATAACGGAAGGAGAAAAAAAGGTTGGGGGTTGCTAATCAAAGACTTTGCACTACCGTAATAAATGCCCTAGTAGCATGGAATTTTGCACAGGAGTAGCTCTTGTAACATAGGTAAGGACTAAGAAAGTAATTCTGAAACTTCATTCCCTGTTGAATTAAACAAAACGCTAATCGAGATTACGGTGAGAGAGAGAAGGTGGGGGGGGGGGGGGTTGCACTGTAAATAGAAGTGGTATGTAAGAGTGATGCAGAAGATGTAAGGAAGTGTGGTGAGCATAGGTTTGTGCAACTAATTTACCTTAAGTGTCTTGACATCACTATTAAACGGAATTTGTTTATTTTTTTTTTTTTGCAGAATTACTTACTCAACTTTTTCGTAACTAGAGAAGGTTGAAACAAATTACCCTTAGATTGTTTAACTTGTTTAAAAGTTTGTTTGCGCACAAGGCATGTAACATTACTCATATTTGTAGTATAAAAGGGGAGGGTGACAGGGTTGTATGGGTAGGCTGCACCTCCCCTGCTAAAGTATTGCGCACAAAAAGGATGGAAGAAGGGGAAGGAGAGAGGGAGGGGTAGATAGTGGTCTAGGGAGTGTTGCTGACCGACCTCAGGCTGTAAAACTGTAGGAAGTATAGCTGGCGGCCGCGGTTGCATGATCTCCGCACAGCGCCTCATTATCCTCTCGTAATTACTGTGCCCCGCCCTGCCCCTCCCACACCCTGCATCCTCACTCACCTTACAATACCCACCACCCACACTCCCCTCCACACACCTGTCCTTCCACGACTGGCCTCAGCCGTCACAGCGTCTCGCCGACGCGTCATTTGGCCTAAACTCATTTGATCTAAACTTAATTTGGCTTGAACGTCTTTTGGCCTAAACTTCACTTGGCCTAAAAATCACATGGTCTAAAATTTATTTGGCCTAAACTACACTTAAACTAAAAGGCATTTCGCCTACAACTTAAGGCGAGAACTTTCGTTTTATTGCCCTCTCCGGTAAATTGTGATCCGATCTGACAGCAGGGACCATCGCTCCAGTTGTTCCATGCATGTCTAATACGACAAAGGGTGGTAGTAAGTGAAATATTATTTATTGTTAATCTGTACGAGGTAGTGTTTATGTTGAAGACACATACTTATGGCTACATTTTTCGCACTTGAAAAATAATTCCACTTGCATATTCTTGCACAACAGCAGGGAAAATTCATAGTTTGGAAGGCACGGAGACGTAAAACCAACTGAAATTAAATCAGTCAACGCCAAAAATACTTCAGGAATCACAGTGCAAGATTTTTGTATCTAAAAAATAAAATCTGAATTTAGAGGACATTTTATGGTACGTTTTTTTAAATACGGAAATATTTCGTTTTTAATTTATACAAATCTTTATGCAGCCTATGGCGTTTAATTTTAGCGTGGTATTTCATTTTAATACGCCAGTTAATTTTCGTTAGTTGTATGTCCGTATAGCGTAGCATGCAAATACTTTACGTGTTCTTAAGAAAAACTGAGTAAAAACATTTTCATGCTGGACAAGTTTAGACACAAGTAATGTCTTGGGCCTGTAAATGAAATCTTTTGTCTCGTATAAATATATAATAGCGAATATTTTACACAAGAACATTCCTAACTAAAATAATATTTACTACCGTTTTACTGCAGTATGCATTTCCCGTAGGCAAGTTGACTTTTTACTAGCTGTGAAATTATTGTATAGTATACACTTGGACATACTTCTGTGCAGAGAAGTACAACCAGTCTGTTTATATTGAAAGTTTTCAAATCAATCATTTAATCTTAATTTAAAAACTAGATAGTCTCGCCAAACTTACGGCTATATATATATATATATATATATATATATATATATATATATATATATGTGTGTGTGTGTGTGTGTGTGTGTGTGTGTGTGTGTGTGTGTGTGTGTGGGTGTGTGTTTAACTGAAACTCCGAGAGATGATTCCTCGTGAAAAAGTAAGCCGAAATGATTTTGGACCCTTTTAAGACAAGTGAATATTAAGGAAGATATGAGCTCTTGAAAATGGAATTCAAAAATATTATTTTATCAAAATACCAAAAACGGTTAAGAGTAAATTACAATTCTGAAGGTGATTTTAAGTGTCACTGAGATCTTCAAATCGTAAAAAAAAATCAGCTTTCAAACCGTCCCTTTTTATGAAAATAATAGGAGTGACCACCCTCATTGCATAAAATTACATTGTCATCAGGTATCGTAAACATTTCGCCTAGTCTATTCGAGCAGTAAGTACATCGTAAGGAACAAAAAGGTCATCTTGTTGCAAGCGCCTATAATGCTCAGTTCATCAGACAAATGCACACAACTGTTGCTGTGACATAATAGAACGCCTGGTATGTAGGCAAAAACTTGTACTTCAGTCAAGGAATTATTGTTTTGTCATACGCCGTGCTCTCCTGAAACTGAAAATGCAACCTGTGGTGCAGTTTTTTAAAAGCACATTGAAAAATCATTCTTAACAGCTTTAAAAATCCTAGGTTCGATACTACTAATTTGGTTATAAATTTGATTTTGCAGCATATTTACAAAATTTTACTGTTAATTTTTTAGAGAAAAATTTATGAATAATTTTAACATCATAACATTCCTTTAGGTACAATTTGAAAGAATTACAATAGTTTTGAAAATTATTTATTTATTTCACTGAATGACAGAAACGGAATTCTATGATCTCAAAAACATCTAGCTATTGTCACAAAATCATGTTTTCAGAGAATTAGTTCTTGTAATTCAGCAAAAAAAAAGTATAAAAAGAAAACAAATAAATAAAACCATTGAAAACGTATTCAAATTATTTTAGAATCCTTGAAAGGGATGTAATGTTGTTTAAAAAATGCATGGATATTCTCCAAATAAAAATATAATTTTACAAAAATTCTGTAAAAACAAACTTGTTGCCAAACTTGTCGAGTCGCAACCAAGAGTTTTTTTTCCCGCTAGATTTTTCCGACATTATTTTAAAATACTGCATCACAGGTTGCATTTCCTGGGAGCACGGCGCATGTAAAAACCAACAATTCCTTGGCTGAAGTACAACTTTTTGCCTACACGCCAGGAGTTCCATTATGTCACAGCAACAGTTGTGTGCATTTTTCTGATGAACTGGCCATTCTAAGAGCTTTCAACAAGAGAACCTATTTTGTTGCTTACGCTGTACTGACTGCTCGAATAGACAACATGAAATGTTCACAAAACTTGACGGGAAAGTAATTTTATGCAATATGTGGTTGGCCACTCATATTATTCTCATGGAAGGAGAACGTGTGAAGGCTGAAATTTCTACAGGTTAAAGGTAAAATATCTCAATAACACTTACCATCAGCTACAGAATTGTAATTAAACTCCTGCCCGTTTTTTTTTTAATTTTGTCCAAACACAATATTTAAATTCCATTTTCAAAGTCTCACATCTCCCTTACTATTCCCTTGTCTTAAAAGCGTTCCATACACAGTCTGCTAAATTTCTAATGAGGAATCACTTCTCGGAGTTTGAGCTATTAATTTCCGTACACTCTGTACACACACACACACACACACGTATATATATATATATATTATTTATATATATATTATATATATATATATATTATATATATATACACACACACACACCTTTTTTATGATAGTTAACTTATTCCATCCCAAGAATCCCATAACGGCTAAACGATCACACGCTCGTACTAAATATTGTACATCTTATGAACACTTGACTTAAGTGTAGTCATGTTCCGAAAGAGGAATCATTATGCCTGAGACCGCTTAATAATCAGTACGAGCAAATAAGAGACTCTGTGTACCGGTACGTACAGAAATAATAACATGTCAAATGAAAGAAAATGCTTCGAGTTATTTCTAGGAATCTCAAAGAGATTTTTTTGCACAAGTTAAATGTCGTTGGACATTAGTCATATTTTATACGGTTTAGATTTCTGGTAGCTCTCTGAATACGTAAAAAATTATTTTTACTGAGGATAAGGCCAGAAGGCTAGCCGTAATGCAACTTTCGTCTGAAAATGATATGACATTCATAGTTTGGCCGTAATTCGAGCCAAAACAGGTACTAAAAACTGAATAAATACATGTTATTGTGGCTTCAAATATTCAATTTTGAGCACGATCAAACGTATACGCACGATGTTATTTAGTCACATGTCAGTTCTCATATTAATAAAATGCGAAACACAGTATTTAGCTGAAAGAAAAAGCTGTTGGAGTGATAGTATTCTGGAAATATAAAAATCGTGAAACCATTTATTTAATTTATTTCTATGTATTTATTAGCATCCTGTAATGTCATTCCCACGATGGGAAATGATTTGTGAGTATGAAATACAGTACATACAATGTACAATGAATACAATAAAAACAACACAGTGAAGATACACAATAGTAAAGATGCTGAAACACACATTAATTTCTGATACACTACAGTAGGTACAATGCAATGATTGTAAGTACAAGTCAAGATGAAACATAATTGTACAAGCCCCTGAGCAGTCACTTCGACGGGGCTCGTACTTAAATATAAATTAAGAGAAATAGAAGCAAGAAGAAAGTAACATTAATTAATTAAACGTTAATATATCGCTAATTATGTTTTAAGATTGAGTCCCAGCCAGCCCTGGTGTGTCTCTGACTCGTAAGTAGATCACCGCACCGTATTTCACTTCTACAATCTAAACGCCTGTAGAACAGTAATGCGTGAATGTCGAAACTAATCATTTACAATTACGAGTTTTTACATGTACCATACATTGATAATAATAAACATTGTATATTCTGCTGTTTACGTTTTGGTCGTTTTCAACGAGGCCCACTACGAATAGGTCCAGTTCAGCTTAACGCCAATTGGTCAATCGGGACCCTTGTCGAACGCCAGGGCAGCGCACAACTTATTACACCCCTGTTTACGACTCAGAAGTCATCCGTAAAATCCGAAGGGGACCATTTTATTCTTCCGTTTCTCTTCAAACTGAAATAGTGTGACGAAACGTCGAACAAATTCTGTTACAATTCTGTCGCCTGTGATGCACGGTAGTACAACGTCTGTAACTAATATTATGTATATATCCCTCAATTAGTAAGAAATGCCACTAATTGAGTAAACTAGCATAGATTTATGTGGAAAGTTGTTTTGGGCTGTACACGAAGCAAAGTGGCGCACAGGTGAAATTCTAAACTTGTATTCAAGGTGACCTAGGTCTGAATACTGGTCTGACCATCCTTGCCGTTTTCTTTTCATGTCCTGTATGCCTGGATCACCTGGTTGAAGGCCTTGTTACGGAGTTTTGCAGTGATTTCGAAACTATTTTTTTTATTGCTACTTAATACTCATATCAAAATTTCGCTGCACAGTTTAGACACTTATATGTTATAATTTGAAGCTGATTTTTTTTTGTAGAATTATACTGAACTGTTTTTTAGATTTCATTACCTAAAGTACCACGTTTTTCGTCGTGAAAATAAGCAAAAATTAAGGAAATTATTATTTTTTTTGGCGAATGGTACATTATTAAAAAAAACGCGTCCACAGTACTGTACATCGTGTGATTGCACATTGACTCAAATTTTTCCAAAACTTTTGGTTAAAAAATATTCGAGTTATTGGCACCAGTCTGAAAAAAACTCGGGGAAAAGCCCTTAATATCTAATGACGCCCCGTTTATTCTTTAGATCTGTTTCATAATTTCATAGAGTGGAGACATATTCACTCGGCGGATTACTACCTGCTCGTGGTACTAAAAAAAAATGCCTTTTCTGCGTGTATTCATTCATTTACCGCGAACTGTTTCACAGGGCTGTTCCATCTTTAAATTTTACAATATTGACGTCCACATTATTAATGTAGAGGTGTCAGACGTTTTTAAGTGTTTCTTTATTCCGAGCACCCTCTCAATATAAGTTGGCAGTACTGCGGCTGGCTGGGTAGCTGGGCGTATCTCTCGTCACAGCTGAGATATGTGAACACACCCGCCTCTGTCTTGCCACGTAACGGTTACTAAGAGTCACAAGTCGCTTGTTTCAACCTCACATGAGAACTACTTCAACTGCCATACTGTGGGGTGTGATTCCTTCACATAGGCCATGGCCGATTCCTCTCCCAGTTGCTCTCATCGCCACGAGCCAAGCTCTGGACTAGCGTGCAAGGTTACCGCAGAACCGTTTGTATTATGGGACTTTCAGGGGTACCCATATAATTATATTGGTGGAACATGTGTAACATAGTTCAGAGCACATCTCAATCTGAGTTTCACATACGTCCTGTTTTGAAGTACGGCAGTGTGGAAAGGCCGTTATTAGCTACATTGGAGGGCTTAGGGACTATGTTTGTAACGAGCATGGTGTTTTAACAATGACCTTCCGACTTTGCCGGAAGTGTGTTTTCTTTTCGTACGTTGGCGTAATTGGCGCATGTAGAACAGTCTCGTAATAAAAAAAACCTGTTTACGAACATACTGCGACATATTTTAAACGTGTTGTACCCGACCCCCTTAAGGTTGTTTGTAACAGTCTCGAGAGACCTCGTTGTAGACGAGACGTAAATATTAGTGTAAAAGCAACCATCAAATGGGGTATTAAGGGCGCGTCTACCACTATGTTCATCGCCATGTTTTTATATTTATATTTGTACCAGTTATTTTATCTTGTTTTAGGCACAAAATGTGACTAGATGTTTTCTCTTAAAAAAATTTTTTTATCTCGCATAGTTTTCGCGTAATGGCTCGTTAAAGCTAAAATTTGCATATTTTACGTTTTAAGGACAACACTAAAACCAACTCACTTACCAAACTGAAAATAACTCACAGTGAATAACGATATGATAGGCTACAAGTTCAGCTATGTTAAACCACAAAATAAAACATTTTTGTAGTTTGAAATAAAATATTGAATTTGTTCAACTTTTTTTTAAAATTTCAGCATTTTTATTTAAATACAAAAACATTATTCTGTGTTTTTATGGACGTGGCATTGTAGCCTGCGATGTCTTCGTCCACTGTGAATGTTCTTCTGTTTGGTATGTCAGTTGGTTTTAGTGTAGGCCTTAAAACGGAAACAAGCAAATTTAGACTTTAACAAGCCATTCCTCGAAAACTATGAAAGATAAAATATTTCATAGAAGCCAAATTTAGTGACATTTTGTGCCTAAAAAAAAAATATCTGGTACAAATAAAAAAATTAAAATATGGTGATGAAAATATCGGTGTTCAAGTGCGATAAATACATAATTTTATATTTGTGTGAAATTGTGTTAGTTTAGTGGACGATACTTGTGAGTGCAGTTTCCTCTTACCAAACAATTTTACCTGGCGTAGTTTTCTCATAACGGTGCGTCAAAGTCAAAATTCGTATCTTCTGCTGCCATGCAAATAGCGAAAATCAGTTGACTTACATTCGTGAAATAATTCACTGTGAAATAACGTACTATGGGCTACGTAATAAAACATTTGAAAAAATCCCGTGAACTGTTTTTCTATTTTTAAAAAATTACCGAATTTGCACCTTTTTTCTGTATTATTGCGATTTATTTTTAAATTCGAAATATTACGTTGTGGGTTTTGTTAATGTTTTATTGCATAGCTCATGGAATGTAAGTTCACAGTGACTTATTTGGTTTATGTAGGTCAGCTGGTTTTCGCTATTTGCATGGCAGCGTAACAAGCAAATTTTGACTTTGTCACCCCGTTATAGTACAATGTATCCAGAAATATCGTCCACAAAACTAACAACATTGCACAAAAATATAAAATTATGATTTTATCGCACGAAAGCTAGAGTACCAGCAACTACAGGTCTGTATCACGTTCACAATTGGCAGTTGACTTACTCGACACTTCCTGGAAGTAGCTGAGCCAATAATAAAACTGTAACTGAATGCAGGCTCTACATATTGGATAATAGAAACAGACTTTAAATGACACGTCATATAACAAAAAAAAAATTAAAGTTACTTTTATGTAGACAGATAGATTGTTCAAAGTTTTCTCCATGCTTCAAGGATTCAGGGGGCGGTAATATACCCTTGTCCACGCCCCCCACCTTGTTTCCTTTTGTTGCGCCTCTGAGCCGACCATGGCATGTGTAAAACTGGAGCGATTTCTGGAAACCATGGAGAACAGTGACCAGGATTGCTGGATTCGGTAATCGAACCCAGATTCTCCAGAGCGGATATCCGATGTGTTACCGTTGCATGCACCTCTCTTGATCATTCGTGTGTGTGTGTGTGTGTGTGTGTGTGTATATATATATATATATATATATATATATATATATATATATATATATATATATATAAAATAATTTGGTCAAACATAAAAAGGGACAGATATCATAAAACCATCCCACAGTTTTATTAAAATACATATTATTATGTACACTTATTTTTTTAAGGCAACAGAGGTACGGTTTTACATTATTATTAAAGTAATGGGACTTTTATAACTAATTAACCAAAGCAATTAAATTTTTCCTCAGGAAAAATCAACTTAACAGTACACCAATTTTCAGCTAATCTTTTAGATGGTTTTGTGATATCTGCTTCATTTTAATTGTTGTAAAATAACTCTCGCTAGAACTAACTGTATAAACAGGAGATCATTGCTAAGGCGGTCGTTTAGTTGGAGTTTTTACCCGCGTCTGAAGGCCGGAAGCAAGGAAATGAAAAATATAGAATCACAATACCGCGACAGATGTGACACGATGAGCGCAATGCTATACTCGAAAAAAAATCGTTACTGCGAACACTTGCTTGGCAGACGTACGGAAAAAAATTAAATGTAAATATTTTCTTGTTATAAAATACGTACGTCATCCATTGATGTTTATAGTAATTAATTATTTATTCGTTTATTGTATCATATATATTTAATAATCACTAACATTTCCACGTATAAAAATTAAGTCACAAAGTTTTGTTGAAATAGTTATGATATGCTTAAAATAACAAACAAAAATCTCTCGTAAAACAAATAAATAAATAAATGAAATTTACTACCAACTCATCAGTTTTAATAACATTTCGGAACTACACTGAAATTCGTTTATCAGTTTTATTGCGTTTGCGACGCGAATAAAATATAAATACTTTGTACGGTTTTTTTTTCCTATGAAACTCAGGCGGTGAACTTACCACTATATTTTTGAATTGTACTGCGTGGTGGAATCAAACGAGTATATATTTCTATTATTTTAATTACGGTTCACGAAATCAGGTTGGTATTGTTATAGACAAGACTTGTTCTTACCAATTTTCAGGGGCCCCAAAACATGTTTGTAATATGCGTGGTACTGAAGCATTATTTGATGTGTGTGTTCTGTTTATAGATAAATTGTTACCAGCTGAACACGCACACAGATGTGTGTCACCAGTAACATTTTTGTTTAACTCGCTAAGACCCGCATTCATATAGGATCAATTAGTTTTTTTAACTACTTGAAAATTGCGAGTGTAAATGAGTACAGCTTCATTGCCTCCATGTAATAAAAATTCCTAATAGATTTTTTCCCCATACTTTTATTCGTATAGAAAAATTTTCCTATTGTCAGTGTAGGAAATGGTTTCTGTCCGAAAGAGATATCGGGAAAAGTGATTGAGCACTTTGTAATGTAACTGAATACTTAAATACATCTGTATGTATTCTCTCGCCAGTGCTCCCAGGTAGTCGAGGTGAGTGTGGAGCAACTGCGGAATGTAACGTCAGGTGAATAGGAACACTCCAAGAAAACCTACCGGCATAAGGTTACTTTTATTTTCATTTATTTATTTATTTTCAGTATGCGAAATCGGGATTGATCACGCAGAGGATCGGAGCCAAAACAGCCGTGATGGAAGGTGAGTTATCTTACTGTTAACCTCTAAACATATTTGTAAACCTTACAAAGATGGTTAATGTAAAAAAAAAAATGTGTAAATTTATAAGTAGCCGGAGTTGATTAATTTTGAATATACAGAATGGAAAATTTCGCAAATTCATTTCAGGATAAGGTAGAATCCAAAAGCTTGTTCATAAGTGTTGCTATGCGATTGGGTGACGAATTATTACATTATTATTATATTACTATTAGACACGTCCTGGAAGACTCTAGAACAAATAACAGTTGAACAACATGAAGTGAAGAACCTAACAATAAGCAGCCCAGTTCCAGTTTTCGTTGAGACAGCAGCCAATGAAGGAAATAATAACTTAACAGTGCATAGGATCGTTAATTATAGCCTACAGGACGTAGAATCCACGAAATTTTCACGTCTTAATATACAGCACACTTTGTTGTAAATTAAACTTACTGAAGGGGCCGCGGTGGCCGAATGGTTAGATCATTCGCTTCCCACCAAGGCGAACCGGGTTCGATTCCCGGCGGGGTCGGTCCCTGGATTTTCGCATGTGGAAATCGTGCCGGACGACGTCGCTGGTTTTCTCGGGGATCTCCCGTTACCCCCGCTCCTTCATTCCGGCGCCGCTCCATACTCACCTCATGTAAGCCACACCAGCGCTAAATACCTCGATGTTAAGCGCTGACCAAACATATCTCACTAAACTTACTGAACGAATGCTATCAGTTCCGGTAGACGTTTACATGTCTAGGATGATTTGCACTTGACTGAATCATGTTTCACGCGTTTGTATGGCAAGTTATTGTTTGGAAAAGTGCTTACAAATTACAGTTCAATAATCATGTTGTACAAAAATAGATGATTAAAAATTAGGTAATTGCTCGAGATTACGGTTTATCGCGAAAATGTTTAGTGTCAACATACCCTTCCTTGCAAACACTATGGTTTCCTGCGACATGTTTGATTGTGTGTAATATGTCTGACGCAACGTAGCTGTCTGCAGACCAATAACAAACATTACATATTACAATAGCCGGATTCATATTGGCTCAGTCAAATAGGGTAAATGCTACGTAAAGTATATTTCATGTAACTTGTCCGTATTTTGACATTTCTCTTCTGAGAAATGTGCCGGGCGGTTTCATTGTTTGGAGCTTAAAACATACCTGGCTTCCTGGAAGAGCACGGTCTCCGCAAACCTGTGTACAGACACGTTTCTCAGAAGTGAACTGTCAGAATACGGAACACTTACATGACACAGACTATACCACAGAAAGCGAGTAATTTTTTAATAAGCTGAACGTGCGTTGAAACCCAACAAACAATCAAGTTTTCCCGCGATAAACCGTCGTCCCTATTAGAGTAGAGTATCTAATAATAGAAGTCCCGTAAATATATTAGTACCGAGGGTTGGTGACATTAAGGGCCGTATCTATAGACCGCTTTCAAATGACAACCAACTGCTCACCAATGCTTTCTCTTATGGGTATAGCAGTTGGTTGTCATTCGAAAGCCGTTTATAGATACGGCCCTTAGTCTGGTGGTCATCCGTCGAACCCGCGCAATTCAGTCAGAGAACATAAGCAGAAGTGAAGTTGCATGGCCGTATATTTGATATGAGTAGAGATCCCTGTTTTTCGCGAAAATAATTTTGCCACAGTTTGTTTCAGTGCTTAACGTACACATCTACAATTCTGCTCCATGGTCATTGGCGGCGTGTCTGTGTGAAGAGCAGTGTCTCATTTGACTGAGCCAATTACAATAACGTTCCTGCAACACTACACTTCTGTGATTTGCCGGTCCTAGTCTCGTAACAGTTAAAATATCCAATCACTGATCACGAAGCAGATCTACAGATGTGTACGTAAGGCACCGAAACAAAGTGGGGCAAAATTCTTTTTGCGATAAACAG
Source organism: Medauroidea extradentata (assembly GCA_003012365.1). Classification (NCBI taxonomy): domain Eukaryota; kingdom Metazoa; phylum Arthropoda; class Insecta; order Phasmatodea; family Phasmatidae; genus Medauroidea; species Medauroidea extradentata. The sequence goes on from PNEQ01131542.1 coordinate 28,023, forward strand.
GGGTCCCTACTTATAACTCTTTAACTATGTCTGTATTGGTCATACGAGAATGTAGACGTGGAGTGTGAGGCTGATTGGTTGATGTGTGCCGCCCAGGGGCCTGGTTATGATCATATCAGGATATTTAGAAATACATGAGCGGAATAGCTGGTAGGTCAGCGAACTCAGTCACACACGCCAGGAAAATAGCCTCGCTGGCCAGAAACACGGCAGGAAAACCTCGCCAATCAACAGCATTGGGCAGCCAATGATACAAGCGGAGAAGTTCGCACGTATTACATGAGCCGTCGCGCCATTTCATGTCTGCATTACTATTTAGTCTGTGGCATATTTCATCGCACTGTTCCGCTCGAAAAGTTACGACGAACTGCAAGAATGATCGATTCTAATCGATTATCATTGACGTCAGTCATGCACGAGTGATGATGTGTAACGACGGAATGCTATAAGTTAGTAATGACGCAGCGTGTTTTTGTGTGGCTGCTGATTGGCGAACGACTTTTCGCTCGTAAGACTCGAGTTTTGCTTCTGCGTTCTGCACTGTTCTGTGGCCCAACGTCACTGCCGAAGCCGAGGCATCAAGGAAGAATACGGCAGGGAACCTCGAAACAGGAGGGAAAGTTCTGTTAACGCTCTACAAAAGTTGAGATAGGCACAGGAAATGATTTACATATTACGGAAGAGAGGTTGCCGGAAAACTGTGAACAACACGTGATCGCGTGCGGTGGGTCCCGAGTTCAACTCGCAGTTCACAGGACGTAACAGGTCTTCTGCACATCAATTAATACAGCTATTGCGATAATTATTTTCTGAAGTCTAAAAGTGAGCAGATATATTTTAACTGCATGCAGTTTCGTTAGATATAGATTTTACTTCACTCACACGTATTTCTAAGACAAAAAACTACGGCCTTGGTCAAATAAAAAAATGCGTTAAGTAAGTTCCTACCGAAATTTTTAAAATTTTTTTAAATGGAAGAACATGTTTTTAAAGTAAAAATAAATAAATAAACAAACTATGGAAATGTTGTACGATATCTGTTTCCTTTAGGTATAAAAATTACTATGGCATAAGCAATAAAAATTGCAGCTAATGGCCATAGAGTGTCTGTCTGACGAGGCCGTGGAGCGATGTGCAGAGTTTAGGCAGTTACAAGATTATTCATTTCAGGGCCTTCACTTATCTCTAAATTTCATCTTCTTTATCGGAAAATGTTGAAAATAGGTGTTTTTACGGTCTTTTTTAGGTAACAAAATCCAATTGCAGAATATTTTCAACATTATATGCGGGTGAAATACACATTTATTTTCATTATTACGTCATAAAATGATAAGGTTATCACTGAATGTCTCATAGAGTATAATTGTCGGAGAGAAGACCGCACGCCTGTTCAGCGACTGGCGCCTAGAGGCTAGGGTGACAGGTGATGCGCGTGGTGTTTCGTCCTTACGTGCAAAAATACCTTCACCCGTGACGTTTACCTTAAGAGTCAGTGGGCCTTAGCTTTATTTTTACGTTCTAGTCAGGAAAACGGGAAGGCGATAAATCGAATATAACACGTCCTTCAAACACCTCATCGCCTCTAGGCGCGGAGAACTAAACTAGCTGCAGTGTTATCGTAGAAAGTGTTTTTCAACGGGACTTCAAGCGATGAACCCGTTATTTTATGTATGGAAGGTATGTGTAAAGTTCAATGTAGGTTTCTATGACTATGTTTTACAATTACAGTTGATATTTTCTCAGCTACAGTGAACGTGATAAAGTCATTTATAGCCATTTTCAGGAGCTTGGTATGTTTGTAATTAGCGGGCGGCATTTTTAAAACCGTAGGGGCAGAGTTTAAAAAGTGTCTTTTTTTCGTATATAAAAGCGTTGGAAACATTTTTAATTATTATACAAGACTAGCAGTACGCCCGCAGTTTTGCTCTCGTGTATTCCTCAGAGCAGATACCTCTTCGTATACCAGATACGCACTTTAGTCATCAAGTGTAAGAATGACAAATCTGCTAGTTAAGTTAACTCTGCGGCAGGATAAGTAGCTACAGTTGTCCACTAACAGCGACTTCGCCTGAGCCGTATTTGTAGTCACAGCAGAGTTGATGTTGTGGGGAAATTACAGACTGTTAAATGTAAGAGGTTAATCGAATTAAATACGTAGTTTATATGGCCTTAAGACAGATTTCCTTCGAGCAGAAAGATTGGTGATGATGCCCTCAATAACATGTTTGTTTTTCAAACACTTTCTTTTGAAGTTACGTGGCATCAATGAATTTTGGCGGGATAATGTTTCGCTGAAATATAAACGTATTTGGTGCCCGAGCCTTAAAGTTAGTGATATGGTATATGTGGACTGATGCTGTCGAGGAACTTCAGTAGATAGGGGACTGCATAATCCATCGTCGTCACTTTTGAACGACTTCATACAAACTGCACTAATTTCATTTGCCTTGCAGTTTTGTTTTTGTGTCAGACCACCACGTTTGCAGTCTTTAAAATGAATTTAATCCCAGAAACTCCCAAACAATAGGTCGGAGCTACAAACAACTGCGCCACATAATGTCGAAATTATTCATGAAAACTACTTGAAAATGAAATATTAATTTCCAGAGCTGATAGACATTGTACAACACCGTGTCTCGATAGAGCTGAAAACTCCTGTATAATTTATTTCTCGCTGGTCGTACTTGCTTTTCGGATCGTCTGCCTTGAAAGTTCACGAACAAAGTTTGCTATTTAATTAAGTTATCTAATAATATTAAAAAAACTTCATTACTTTTTCAAGGAACTTACGTAAGCATCATTCTGACGCGAATACCACTTCAATATCTCTACTGGTTAGATAAGTATCATCGGCTAATATAAAACACATTTTATGCCTTTTTAGCCCCTTTAGGCGTCGAATTTCGAAAAATCTTAATTGCACACCTTAAATATTTGTTCAAATATCGAAGTGAAGTGAAAATCACGAGGATATCTCATTCAGTCAAAGCAAAATCGATCATTCATTAAAAATTTCATATCACTCCTGTATTGTACTGAGATCGAATTTTGAAAAATCTTTAAACCTTTTTACGGTTATTTACATAGGCCCCTAATCATCATCCTGAAGCAAAAATAAACTGTATGTCTTGAAAGGTTCGATATATACAGAAGATCGAAGATTTATATAAAACACATTCCAGGTCTTTTCACCTCCTAAGAAACTGAATTTCGACATACCATTGAATCACATTTTAGACTACTTAACTGGTGTCTCTTGGACGTGAGAAATACGACAATAGCCCGCTGGGTTCAAGATATATCGACGATTAATTAAGAACACATTTCATCACTTTTCACCCCTTTTCACCTCTTTAGCTGAGAAATTTAAAAAATTCGCAAAATTACATTTCAGGAATTTGAGTAAGCATCAATCTTAAACAAATTTCACGTCACTATATAAAAATTAATGAGATCGATATATAAAGATTGTGAATCGAAAACACAATTAACCCTTTTGTTAACGTATTTGGGCCGAATTCGGAAAATATATTTTAATCGTATTTGAGATATTTACAAAAGCATCAATCTAAAGCAAAGAGCACTTCGATACCTCCATTGGTTCGATATATATGGATGAATAATCGAAAACACATTTCACATATTTTCACCCCCTTAATTAAAAATTTCGAAACGTCTTGGAGTCCTACCATAGGCATTTGTGTACGTAACCAATTGAAGTAAAAATCACGATAGTAAATTGTGTTTCAGTGATATAGACGATTCATAAAAACCACATTTTGCCCCTTTTTACTGCTTGAGGGTCGAATTAAAAAAAAAAATCTTAAAACCATTTTATGGGAATTTACGTAAGCAAAATTTTCAAGTGAATACCAACTCTATATCCCGAAGTATTCGATAGATATCGGTAGTTAATCGGAAACATATTTAGGGTATTTTCACCACCTTAAATGTCGAATTTCAAAAAATCCTGAAATTGGCTAACATGCATTTTTATGTGTGTCCTATTTAAGTAAAAAACATGATGATAGGCCATCGGGTTCGAGCTCTATCGACGTTTCCTCGGAAACATATCCCACCCCTTTTCACTCTCTTAGAAGTCTAATTTCAAAAAATCCCTTCTTAGTGCTCGACCTGAGGGGAACCCCCACAAAAATTTCACGATTATAGGTCCAGTGGTTAGGGCTGCAGTTTGATATGTCAGTTAGTGTTCTCTTTTATATATAGAGATAAAATACTTTCCGTTCCAAGCTGCAGCACGTATCACACACCAGGCACACTAAAGCCTGCCGCACACAATACAATATTTCCTACTAGTTCGCTTACTAGAATGTTTACCGGGTAGTGTTATGAACCATGTAACCCTGGTTCTAACACAACGTTCAGTAACCAGGCCACCCGGCCAGGAATCACATAATATTAAACATAAGTTGCTGCAAAGGTAGTGTTGCGAGCCGATACACTAGGTGTGTTACAAGTTTCTGCTGCACACGATACTGGCTGGCTTGCTTTGTAAAGAGAATTGTCTCCACAACATGAGTCTGTCCAAGCGACGAAACTTGCCGCAGTGACACTTCTCATTGCTTCAGACGCACAAAGGAATTTAAAAATAGAGCTTTTTGGGCAAGAAAATTGCTGTTCGGAATCGCGGCACCCTTGTTATGTTTTGGAAGAACTAGTGTAGGAACATTATGTCTTGTGTTTGTGTATATTTTGCCAACTTCCGAAATTATTTTTGCTGGAACCTCCTTTTGTTTTTGTTTTGCAGTCAGTCAGTCTTTCGTCCACTTCTTTCTTTCCGTGTTTCCAAAAAATTATGCCTAAACTGCTCTTTTGTCCAATTATTACCTCCATGTTTATGTTACTGTTTCTCAATGCTCGCGCGCGCCGAAACTTCTAGTGTTGTTGTTTCGATGAATTCTGATTGGCCGCTGGTTAAAGTTTGTACTGCAGCGCGCAACAAAAATAGGACGTCGGCAATTAGGCAACAATGTTCGTTACAACCAACAGTGCGTTGTATTTAGTCGAACATTAATCGCACGGAATATTTCTTGGCTGGATAAAATACGAAATGTACCAAGAACTGGCTTTGTTGATTCAACAAACTGAACATTTTAACTGACTAAACAATTAGTTGGGCGAACCAGAGCAGGCTCTCCCTCGCCTATCAGACCCAGATTTTCCCCAGAGACCTTCAACCTCAAGATAAGAAATAGAAAAAGTGTATGAATAACATATGGAGAAATAAATAACATGCAACATACACCAAATAGGCACGTGTTGTACTTATAGAACAACCAGTTTTGTTTTCTGATGCTATGTACAGCAAAAGATTATCTAGCAAGGCTGCCCCCTTAATATATACCGGTTTGAAATATAACATCGATGATAAAAATAATATAATTCGAAGCTATGCTTACACAGAACTGTTTTCATCATTCAGCACTACATCCAAAAAAAATATTATAGGATTTGAAGTACCAAATATCACATTTCTACGATCAAACATTGCCGTATATAATTAAAAGAGCTGGCAAACACAAATCGTAAATTATTTAAATATGAATGCAATTATAAGAACATGCAATGGCTACTCTAAACTGTGTAAAACTGGCGCTACTTACGACCGTCTGACTTATGCAATTAATTAAAATTGTATATGTGTGATTATGGTTTACTTAAAATGTTCTAATGTATATCTGTCGTTGGAAAAATATGAAAACTAGTTTTTTTACATGTTATTTTACTAAAAATTATTTCTTCCACCTGTTTAAATTTTTTAACATTATAAAAAAAATTGTAATATACGATCGATAGATAGATGGATAAAGAAATAGACAGACATGATATGATGCGCATTGTTGCAATTGTATTTTATACGGTAATTGATGTGTTAGTTATTTTACATTGTAAATATTCCAGAGTTTCGTTATAGATTATGAGAAAACCAGAACGCAATAAATAGTAACAAACAGTAAATAAACATAGGATATAGTGAAGGCTTGTAAAGTGAAGTGTGTTGTGCTGAGAGCAGAAGTGCCTGACCGCGAGGAGAACGAGAGAAAGCTGCATCATTCACTTCCCTGCAAGACACTGTCTTGTCCTCTTCAAGGTCGTTAAGGTTCCGGTCTCGAAACTTTGTCGAGGTGCGCACCTGTTCACATTGGCGGTGTAGCCGTGTTATATATTATGATTGGCAAACCCCTTAAATAGATCTATTTTGATTTTTGTATCCAAAAAATACCAGAAATTACAAACTCCAGGAATTTTTTTTAACATCAAATAAACTCTTACTATAAATGAGGGAGATAAAAGTAACTGCAGTCTTCTTCAGTTTCTTTTAAAATTAAACGATGCTAATCTTCATTACTCTTTCTTTGAGCAAAACAGCTTTAAGTTCCGACACAAAAAAGTTTAGAACAATTTATGAGGTATATCTCATTAAAGTATTTATTAGATTACAATTTCGAAGATAAGATCCATATCGCTACTGCAGATGCTAAGCTTCGTATGTAATGATAAATGAATGATAAAAAAAAGTATTTAAAGAAATTAGTTTTTTTTTCCTTCGGAAAATGCTATTAGTAGTACTACTTAATAAAACCTTTTGAAAATATAAGTTTTGTTTTCTACTGCTAACAATGAATAAAAGTGACATACTAGAATTACGAATTAAGTTTAAGTTTAAACAGCTGCGAGTGTACTAATTTACAACTATGAGTTTACCTATTGTATCGAGCCCTGGTCAAATATAACTTGAATTTCCAAACACATATATAATTTTAATGGGTGTTTCTTATCTGTGAAACGGTCAACGGGCGAAAAATTAAGCATTCAAATTACGTGCAACTGGACATTTTGTCCAAGTAAAGGTGTGAGATATGGTACATTGAAACATATATAGGTCGCATTGTGAATCTAAGTATTACATAAACTTAAAAAAAAAAAAAAATAAATAAATAAAAATAAAAAATAAAATAAAAAAATACCCCAAATAAAAATTACATTCTCAGTAGGTATAATGAATGGAATATTTTGAGGATATAGTACAAATTTTTAAAAGTGCTTGTGACATGCAGTGGTGATAAGCAAATACTGCGTTTAAACATTGGCTTCACTCGCTATTTTTTATTATTTAATTTTTGCTGTTGTGAAAATCTGAGAAGAAAAAAAATTTCAAATGTGCTATTATAGAATAAATTCTATATACAGTACTTTGTAATAAATTTAACACAATACAGACGTGATAGGTGAACTTTAAACAAGTATTTAAACTGCAATCATTCCGAAATTAAAAATATATATATATTCTTAATTTTCTGGACTGATTGCAGCCGAAATGCGCGTTAACAGTTCACCTGTCATGCCTGTACTTTAATGCAAGGAAAACAAAATTTTCACAACAATAAAATTGTACATTTTACGTTTTTCTTCTCAAAATAAAAAATAACGATAGATAAAATAATTCGATATGGCGAGTTATGCCGAGATTTAAGAGGCCATGGTACAAACATAATTCAGCACTAACAGCATCAGTTTAAAATTGTGGGTTTCTCGAAGATAATTTGCACAAATAAAAAAAGCAGCAACCTCAAACAACAGGTTCCACCAACTTTACAATAACAAAAATTCTTCTCTAGTAACGTATTTCTGTAGAACAATCGCTGATGCCGAAAGCCCGTGTCTCTTATTATGATAAATTTTTCTAAATTTTTTTTTCTGATTAAAATTTTGGTTTGATTTAACTTAAACTACTCGAATAGGAATGTAGCTAATTACTTTATCTTTCATAACGTAGACCGTATTCGAAAAATTAGAGCGTAACTATGAAATAATTAAGGTAATTAAAATTTTTTAGTCAAAAATTCTCTCTCACCAAATAACAAACAGTAAATAACTAACTGAAACGATTTCACCCAATAATATGCACCTAATAGCAAACTGAAATGTTTCTATAATGGAACCTAGCTGGTTATTCGTCGCATCCATAATTTATTAAACGAAAATGAATATTGTTAATAAAACAGGTGACGTCGGAAGGCAGGAGAGAAGACTCGTACCTGGGGCGTCCTCGACAATGATGAGAGAGGCGGCGGTGAGTGTGGCAAGACAGGCCACCCCTGCCACAACCGCAGTCGTCATGGCGCGAGCTGCACTGACTGGAATATCTCCGCCTCACCTCCAGCATATAGCGGTACTGTGGAGAGGTGGGGCGCCCACAGCCTTCTCTTCTCTTACTCAACACTCCCTCTACCTTCCCCTCCAACACCCCTCCTACTCAACCAAGACCCAGCGTCCAGTAGGGTTGATGTGGCTCCGAACACACTATTTCCTTCTACTTACTTTCAATATACTCCCTATCTGCGGTTACTTCAGGACTTTCAAACCCAGGCTTTGTTTATATATTTCTGTCGCTGGGCATCATTGCTACAAATGCAAAGCTAAACCTCCTCATTGATATTACTAATTGTTGTATTTTGCCGTACGATTTTTAGCAACAAAATACGTAACGTCAAAGTATACGCGTACGCACACAAACCAGTATTAAACTGAACTTAATGTCCATTAATTTGATCGGTTAATTTTGAATATTACTAATCTGCTTTGCTGTCAACATTATTGGGCCCGCGCTGGTTAGTTTCCACGTAAAAATACCGTATATAAGTTACGAATTATTGTTACACTTCATGATTGGTATAAACATGCCAAATACTACAAGATAGGACATAAACTAGTCCTCAGTTTTATAGCTTTACGAATGTCTACGTTTGAGGAGGAAGCGTAACCTATCTGTAACTTCATATACTTATAATATAAAAAGTGTTTAAATTGTTAAAATATATCCTCGTTATTTTCGTTCTGTTAAAAGTAGGCTATAATATCATAAAATAATGTAAAATGAAAGTACTACGCTCCATCTTTCTTTTATAGTAGGCAAATACATGGGAATGCAGAAAAATATTTTATACTTTTTTCACAGTGCTACTTAATCAATGCAATGTTATTAGTTATCTACAGAAATGTTACGTTTTGCACGTAAAGGGTTTCGAAATTCACCAGTTTATATCGAATCAGGCATGTATGTATGCCACTGCACCTTCGTGGCAGATGACTGTTTTTATTCGTCAATTATCAGTCAGAGCGATGATCACGAGTTGTTAGCAACTAGTATATATATATATATATATATATATATAACGCTTGTTTATATATATATATATATATATATATATATATATATATATATATATAACGCTTGTTTATGGCTGGCAAGACTGCAATCCTCGACTGTTGCTGTACACCGACAGGGTCATGCAAGTTTGCTATCCTCCTTTATCCGTATAGCACTAACCTAATACGTTTATATAAACTTAAATGTAAAGTATAAATAAACTTTTCCTGAAATACTCGCGCTTGTGAACTGTAAGCTCGAATTAATAGTGGCCTTACATTTGACCGTTGGCTAAAATTTAAGTAAGAGGCTGTAGTGGAATTCTTTTTTTTTTAGTTATTTTGAATTTTGAGGGGCCTTAAAACGGCATCACATCAACGTAGATATGTTAAGGTTTTAAGGGTTCTATCAGCTTAGCTTGCTGTCATATAATTTACGTGGTGAATCAACCCTAAAATAAATAAATTTTTAGAGATAATTTTATAAACAAATGATCTATGCTATTTTTGTAGAACTATTAATATAAAAAGATTTAAAAATATACTGGCTGACTTTTTGTTCGTGGAAGACAAAAAAAAAACAGCATTTTATATAATAACATTTAAAAAGAAAAACTGGCAGGTAATTAGTATTTTTGCTGAAATTTCAGACATAATATTATTTGTTTAAAAGATTAATATTTAAAATTAATTCATTCAGACGGTCTAAATTTTAATATTGATTATCTATACAACGCAGTAGATACAAGGTTAGGCAACGAGAGTCCTTAATTTCTTGTCGGAAAATAGGTTATTATAGACGAAAATATTGGTATGGAAAGACATGGACATGGATGGAAGTGGTCATGGCCAGTTGTTAAGAAGCATCCTGTCAGTCGCCTGGAAAGGTGTCGGGAATAGATTGAAAATCTAAATCAAGATGGTTGGGCCGGGAATTGAACCCACGTCCTTCCGAGTGTGAGTTGAATGTGCTATTTCTCAGTTTCACATAACAGCCAGAGATTTCTGACAGTTTCGAGGGCAATTAGACTAATTTTTATATTTTGAACATGTGTGACGTAGTGTTAAGTTGACAATGTTGGTTCTAAAATGAACCAGAAATGCCTGTTCCTCAGTATGTACAGTGAATCTGGTCTTCCATTGTTACTGACATTACCGTCAAATGTGGATACTTAGAATGCAGGGGTAGCATTGACCTAATATAGATATATGTTTTGGGACCATTTAATGAAGAAATGAATACATATAGTTAAGAATTTAAACACTTAAGTGGCTTTTAGGCTACACCCGGTAGTTTTAGGTAGATTTACACTGATTTTGAAAATATATTTTTTAAAGTAATATAATTTTATTATTGGAGTATCTCTAGATCTACATTGTTTTGTCAAAAATATACTATAAATTGTATCAAAATTTTTGGTAGTAATAAATATTATAGAATTTCAGAATTGTACACCCAAAATATCACTAATTTTGTTATGGAAATAAGCCAATATCAAGCAAAATAATATTTTGCTAACGAATGGTGTATTATTTTGCAAAAGGCGTACATAGAATTGTGAATCGTATGATTGTGCTTAGTCTTGAATTTTTTCAAACCACTCCGTCAAAATAATTTTTTTTGTACCAATGTGATTAAAAACTATCCAGCATGACCTATAAGATTCCACGATTACGGCAGCAATGTATTAGCTTGATGATCCTAACTGTAAACTCCAATGTGATATTTAAAAGAGTTGTGCAATGTTAGTGCATGACTGCATTTAGTTTAACGCACTGTACTATTGTCGACATACGCCATTGCAATATTATGTCATCCCAGATATCTTATAATGAGACAAGAAAAAAACACAAAAAAAAAAAAAAGGAGAAAAAAGTCTAATTTGGCTGTAGTCAACATACCCATAAAACCAAAACAACAGAACATGAAAGGTCGGCCTTTAGAAATCTACTCTGTTCTTTTGTGTCGTCTAGTCTGTTGTCTGTGACGTCGTTGTTGTATCATGTCTTGTGTCTAACATTGCCTTCGTCCCAGTATTGTCTGTGCTGTCTTAATTGTGCTATCCTGAGTTTTACACATTATTTTGTTCTGTATTCTACTTTAATTTCTATGTTTATTTTATATTCCTTTATATATTGTTGACTAATTCCTTGTGGGATCTTTCATATTCTGTTGTTTAAGTTTATGGGTGTGTTAACTACAGCCAAACTAGGCTTGTTTTCTCATTTATTCGTTTTTTATTTGTGTTTTTTTCTTGTCTCATTGTAAGAAATCTGGGAAGACATAATATTGCGATGGCGTATATTCACAATAGTACAGTACGTTATTCTGTCCCATTGCAAGAAACATTCAAAAACATTATGTATTTAGTTTTTGGACATACTCCACTCTGATGGAGATATCTGTCACAGAAAATTAAGGAGAATAGGAAAACATAAAAATACAGAAGTATAGAATATACTTTAGTCAACAGGATGTGTGTGATGTGAGTGTTGGTTTACTTACAGAGATGTTGGTCACAGTTAGGGAGCCTTTGTCAGACTGCCTAGTGTTTGTTTACAACTACATGTGACACTGAAGTTAAAGGAAGAATGTTTGACGTAACAGCGTTGAGTGTTGGTGTGTGTGCAAGACAAGAACAAACACTTTGGAAGAGAATTACCTGATTCTCAGGTATTTTCAAGGACTTGAACTGTGGGAAAGCAATATTAATATAGAGGTAGAGGAGATGTTAACTACTTTTCCTGTTTGAAGTAGTTGCCCTTCACAAATAAGCAAATTACTCCGCGCCGGAGAGTGTGACAATAGAACCGCATATAAAACTGCTTGAACATGAATGCCCATGGAGTAGTTTCGCCTCGTACACACAACTGTTTCCATAAACCGGTTCTGAGGGAGGCTTCATTTACAAACGTTGAATGGGTTATTTCAAGTTCAGAGAAAAAGTGTTTCAAGTGGATTTTGAACTATTTAAGTCAGATAGCCGAGACTTAACTACTCGTGCGACATCAGAGCTAATTTGGCATAAAATGAATGAGAGCCTTTCTTACCGAGAAGTAAATCAATAATTAATTATTGTAATGTTTTTGTACTGCATTATTCGAATAAGTACATCAAAGTGAGCTATAGCAATCATTTGCTAAACCACGCAACTAAGACCCCTTTGTATTTTTTTGAAATATCTATATGTAGGCCTAAAAAAAATTATCGTTATTTTTAGAATTGAAAAAAAATAGAAAGAAATTGCATTGTGTGATCTTAAATCTTTTAGCACGTAACTCAAACTATCTAATTTCGGTGTAAATTATTTCATTCGCGTAAGTCAGTTGGTTTTTGTTATTAGCACGTTCCCGTAAATCGCAAATTTAGACTTTGATCTGCCGCTATGGGAAGACTATGAGAGCTAAAAATGTTTCACGAGTGTAAAATGTAGTCAAAAGTAATGTCTGTAAAACTAACACTACGACGTACAAATATAAAACTATGCACTTTTGCTACGTGAACAGCCTTAAGGTGGCCGACTGCCTAGGTCGCCGAGCTGTGTACAGAGCTTCTGCGGTTACCAGATTATTCTAAAACTGTATCTTACATGAGGGACGTATACTTAGGAATATCATTTAAAGACCGTTACACGTGTGTATACCACTTTCAAGTTCACAACTACTCATTAAAGCATATTTTCTAGTGGGTGTAAATGGCGAAAATGGGTGTTTTTTGCTGTCTTTTTAAGACATGTAAATTCTGGCGCAGAATATTTTCATTAAAAGTTATAGACGTGTACAATACACTTTTATCTTTAATAATAGTACGTAAAATCACAGGGTTACCACTGAATGTCTCATATAGGCGAGTTGTCGTTTTTTTCTGAGACTGTCCTTTTTTTTTCTGTACTTATTTTGAAATTCCTAGAAATTCCAGTAAACGTTTTCAGGGTTAATGCATGCTTCATACCCTCTTTTAAATAAATTAAATATGTTACATTTTCGGTACATACTGGACAACATCGTATCTCAGGATTTTACTTACGAGAACTCAGAATGCAAAAAATTTTTCCCGCAGCTGTCGAGAAACAAGAGAATACATTTATCAGGACAATCAGCATAACCGCGCTCGTGGGCTGCATAAAGACAGGAAACATGACCGCATTGTTGTATTCGACGTGGTTGGAGTAGCAAGCCGTAGAGACACACTTGAACACTAGGATGCATGTTTACGTCACGTCACAGCACGACGAACTGGTTGTCTGTCAAAGTATCACGGTGTTGTACTCACAACCTCCAGTGCCCGCCCGTACACGTTCATACCTCCCACCAAGGAGATCCGAGTTCGATTCCCGGCGGGGTTTGGTCCCCGGATTTCCACATGTGTTGGAATCTTGCCGGTAAATGCCAGGGATCTCCCCCCTCCCCCAAGTTCATTCCGGCGCTGCTCCATACTCATATCACGTCACCCCTCACTAGCGCTGAAGGCCTAGAAGTTGAGCAAAATCTCTTCACTTCACCCGTGCAAGTTATAGTAAGCGTTTACCAAATTAAATTAACATATATATTGACGATCGTTTAAGGGCGCGGTCTACCGCAATTTTCATCACCATTTTTTAATTTTTTATTTGTACCATATATTTTTATTTTTATTTTAGACACAAAATGTGACTAAATTTGGCTCTTGTAAAATTTTTTCATCTCTCATAGTTTTCGCGTAATGGCTTATTAAAGTCATATTTTTGCATGTTTCCGTTTTAACGACTACACTAAAACCAACTGATATACCAAACTCAAAAAAGTCACAGTGGATAAAGACATTGCAGGCTACAATGATATGCTCATGAAATTTAAGAATAAAACATATGTGAGTTTTAAAAAATTGCTGAAACTGAAAATAAAAATTTGAAAAGTTCAATAATTTTTTAAAAAATACAAATAATGTTTATTCTTTAATTTCATGAGCACGTAATTGTAGCCTGCAATGTCTTTATCCACTGCGATTTTTTTGAGTTTGGTATATCAGTTGGTTTTAGTGTAGTCGTTAAAACGAAAACATTCAAAATATGACTTTAACAAGCCATTACGAGAATACTATGAGAAATAAAAAAAATTCAAAAGAGCCAAATTTAGTCACGATTTGTGTCTAAAACAGGAAAAAAAAATATCTGGTGCAAATACAAAATAAAATAATAATGAAAATTGCGGTAGACCGCGCCCTTATTAAGGGCTTGGTCCTTAGTTTTTTTTTTTAGACTGTTCACAATAACTAAAATAATTTTTAACCAAAAGCTTTGAAAATTTTTGAGATAATGTGCAGTCACGCGATGCACAATGCTGTGGATGCGTTTTTAAAAATAATGTGCCACTCGTTAGCAAAAAAATATTTTGCTTCATTTTGGCTTATTTTCAAGACAAAAAACGTAGTGCTTTAGGTGACGAAATTAAAAAAAAAAACATTCAGTACATTGCTACAAAACAATTCAGCTACAAATTATGACATGTTAGTGTCAAAACTGTGTAGCAAAATTTTGGAATGAGTATTAGGTAACAATAAAGGAATATTTTCGAAATCAGTGTAAAACTAATCGGTAATCGCTCGTGAGCAGCATGCTCCCCAGTTTGTACGCTGTCCCGAACGAAATACGAGCGCCGAACGAACCGCTCGCGACGATCCGGAAGAAGTCGGTTTTTTCGGCAAACACAGAGGGGCTCGCAGCGCTAGTCTGGACACGCTCGCTGCATATTCGTGTGTTTAGACATTGTTCACGAACCTTCCTTGCTGTCAGCAGACTATCATCCCCTCGCTGAAGGACCTTTGTTGGTTCGGCTGTCCAGTGGATCGCTGGAGCTTCGTTGAAACTAACTTTACCGCGAACACGTTGCGAGAGGCTGACGAGCTATTCGCGAAGCGCTCTGTTCGCCAGTGTGTGCGCGCCCCACCAGGGTTACACCAGAGTGAACACGAGCGAACCGAACGTCCTCTGGTGTTCGCCGTGGTTCGCTAGAGTTCGCGAACACCGGAGAACGGGCGCAGTCATACCAGAGCGAACACGTACGAATCGTATATGTTTACAACATCGTTTGCATGTGAGACCTGTCCACACGACAAATAGGCTAATCATTGACGATTTTTTATCTAACCGTTTACAATCAACACTGTTTCGATCCCATAACACTGGCCTTGCTTTGCATTCTTCAATTAGCACAAACACTATTAGGGCGGCTGTTTTGGCCCCAGAACACGGTCGTAGAAGAACAGGTCTGGACACTCGCCTATCTAACAATGTATTTTGCTTGACCTCCTTGTTGTTTGGCTGTAGTTCGTCAAGTTACCGAGAATGCCGTACTTTTTGGCGCTGTTTTCCGGGCGGTCGGACTCAAACTCCATCCACTTTTTTCCATTGTTAAATTTATAAAGAAAATAAATATTGCTGGAGCCTTTTCTTAAAATTGTGAGCGAAGAAAGTATTTCGTAAATTGATAAATAATACGTTTTGATAAATTGTTTACCTTAGCGGAAAGGAAGTAGGCGGAGTTTAGTCCGACCGCCGTAACATCAGCGCCAATAAAACACAATATTCTCGGTAACTTGGTGAACTGCAGCCAAACAACAAGGGGGTCACGTTTCCAGGCGAGTGTCCAGACCTGTTCTTCTACGACCGTGCCCCAGAAAACATGGCTAACAGCAGTGTGGCCAACATTATGTTAAAAATCCGTTACTTTATAGCTCCACTATATTCCCGCTAAACACAGAAAAAAAATGCAAATAATTATTGAATATACTATAGTGTAATAAAGTTTAAATTAGCATAATCGCTCTCGTCTCTCGACCGGAAATTAAGAGTCCGCCATTTTATATAGATTCAAAATACCACGTTCAATTGGGCTTCACCTCAGAGCCTTGAAGATTGCTGTTCCCGCCCCTCTATGTTTAGTGTTTACTATATAGCTCGTTGCTCGCTGCAAAACCGACAATGGATGGAGCAGGCGCGTACGCGAACATGCGGCTACCGAGCACTGCCGAACACGGCCGATTGGGGTTCGCTAGAGCTCGCGGCGCCGCGCCGGTCACACCAAACTGAATGCCGCATTCGGTACTGCTCGTCCAATCGTGTTCGCTCTGGTGTAACCCCGGCTTAAGAGCGCCGTCTACCGTAAGTGGTTATTGCGAGTGAGAGGCTCAGAAGCGACGGAGCACCTTAAAGCTGTTCAAGTGCAATAAAATCATAAATTTATATTTTTATCAAATATTGTTAGTTTTGTAAACGATACCTGTAAGTACATTTTACTCTTACGAAACAATTCCAGCTCTTATAGTTTTCTCATAACGGGGTTTCAAAGTCAATATTTGCTTGTTACGCTGCCATGCAAATAGCTAAAACCAACTTACCTGCTCAAACAAAATAATTCACTGTGAACTTACATCCCATGAGCTATGCAATAAAACATTAAAAAACCCACAACGTAATACTTTGAATTTAAAAAAATCGCGAAATTACAGAAAAATGTTTGCGAATTCAGCAATTTTTAAAAAATACAGAACCAGTTCGCGGGATTTTTTCACATGTTGTAATATGTAGCCCATGTAAGTAGATAGGTTTGGTATGTTCTGGGGCACTGGCTGCAGGTTGAGGAGCTGAGGAGCCGCGGCCGCCATCTTGTTTCCGGCGGCCATCTTGTTTCTGGTCGCCATCTTGGATTACGTCACTTTCAAAATTTTCCAAAATTTTCAAAAATTAAAAAAAATTTTCAAAATTAAAAAAATCTAAAAATAATTTTTAAACCATCCGCCATCTTGGAATGAATTCCCACACCCTAAAATTCCCCCCCCCCCGCCACCAAAAATAATATATTTAGTTCTAGGAATGGCCACCAGGGGTTTGAGACACCATTTTTTTCTCACTTGATTCTACTCCACCTGTATACATATGTGCTTAAGGGCGATGTGTAATGTACCATTGGCAGGACTCTCACCCCTATCACCAATATTTTAATGCATGCCTCCAGGCAGCGAGATTGACAAGTCTTGACAAGTATTATATATTAACAAAGTAATTTAATTTCATTTTTTAAAAACCTCTTATAGTATAATGTAATTGTGTTCTATGTAATCACTGATTAAGTGTACAAGGACTGTTGCATCTGATGCTCTTTAAGAAAAGTTATGACAGG
>PNEQ01131543.1:0-30259 GCA_003012365.1 Medauroidea extradentata
TCCTGGCCACCGAGATCACCTGATCTTACCCCCCTCGATTTTTTTCTTTGGGGATTTGTTAAAGATAAAGTGTATGCAACACGTGTACCTGATGTTAGGACATTGGCTCAACGCATAACAGAGGCTGTCGCTTCTGTTTCAGAAGATATGTTGAAGAAAACGTGGCAAGAAATTGAATATCGCCTTGATGTTCTATGGGCCACCAACGGTGCACATGTAGAAGTTGCCTAATATGGCAAAAAAAACTTTATGAGTTGCACATAATGTTCGTCCAAACCGCAGTTTGCTAGCATTTGTAGTTTTCTAGTTATGAATTTTTGTAATGAGGGAAAGACTTTATGGACATCCTGTATATAGAGTCCATTGTGGACATATAGACACTGAGACAACATATTCCCTCTACCTTTGGCGTCATTCTAGGACGGCACATTAGAACATGTGCGACATAACTACTGCAGTGCGCACGTGCATGCTTCTTCACATACCTCATCTAACAGACTCCATGTACTACCATGCCGTCCACTCCTTTGTACTTCAAAGAAGATTTGATACTCAAATTTTGCGTTTAAAGGCATAAGTTGATTTTTTTATCCTAACAGGAATTATTCCCGAAATTAGTACACATTACTCATTTTCAACCTCCACAGAATGTCGATAATTCGTGTGTAAGGATTTTGCAAAGTGGATTTGATGTAAAAACAAAGTAGATAACGCTATTAATTATTAGTGTACCAAACACCCGTAATTTAAGATAAAAATATGTTTCATTGAAGGTAAAAAAATCAGCGAACTGTAAGTAAAAGATAATGTTATTCATGGATAACAACTACAATATATCAATCTGTGCCCGAAACTAAGAGGGAAAAAAAGTTAGTCGTAAAGAACGTTGTTTACTTGAAAAATGACAAGGGAATGCGAACAACCCATCCTACATTCCCGCTCAGTGGTATTTTGGACCTATTCCGTAAACTATGGTCTTGATCACATTTTACCAACTAGTATTTTCTGTTTCGTTTTGGTAATTTATTCACACGGCGCTGTCCGTATCCGTGAATTAATTTACGCCTTGTGGGTCTACATCAGCCCATAAACAGGCACAGAACCAGTGGTAAGTTTTAGGAGGTGCGGGACCATTGTCTTATATGCACACACACAATAGTACAATAGTATAACTTGTATGTGCAGTTTAACCCAGGCTCATGTTTCTCGCTTATCGTAGTTTTCATGTATTGCTGAGTAAACCGTTACACTAGTAGGCCTAAATACTATTTGAGTACCATTTGAGTTAAATAATTTCCTCTTGTGTATCATTTTTATTTGTTTATGTTGTTTGCATTCGTCCTTGTTCTTACCATAGATGTACGTAAAGGCGGCGCAATGTGGACAGTAGGCTAGCAAAATACTGCTCAGAGCAGGGAATTATTCACCTGAGTACCTAACTACACATTATAAGCTCAGTTAACACTCTGGTCACTTTCGTGTTAAATTAAAAATCTAAGGGTTTAGTTTGATTAAAGGACGCGACTTACGTGAACACAATGCTGGGACAATTGCTGTATTTTAATGTTCATGTATTTTCACATTTACGTGATTTAGTTTGAATTCTAATGTTTAAAAACTAATAACAAGTTGCTTCCTGAAATCCGTATATGAATAATGCACTGTGTATACTATGAATATTGCACTGAAATATAAACCCATATACAGTAAAATAAATATTAAATGTCCTAGGCATAATTGAAATGTTATTTTTCATTATTTAATGATACTAGTGTTTTCACTTTCATCTACAACTTGATAAGGTAGATATGTCTACTTACTAGGTTTACTTTAAAAATATTGCTTAAAATTAAACATTCTAGCGAAATAATATGTATTACTGTAATATAAAAACATTACGAAATGGTAGCGGAGGTAATTGTACTCAACTTGTGAGTCAGTATGTAGAAGTGACATAAGTTTATGTTGAAACAACAGGCTGATCTCTACAACGTGAAGCCGTGTGTTTTGTGAATAATCTAAACTGTGTTACGTATGGAAGACCAAACATTATTACCTGTTCATCGGTGAACCTAGTACGACAGATGGTAACAGGGTCAGCAGCATTAAAATAATTCTCTCGCTCATCGCTCTCAAGTTCAGTTTCATTTCACAACACAGCGTTAATGAAGTTTGTTTTGTTTACCTAGCTAGCAAGGCTTTCAACTTACTCTGTGCAATATGGCTGCGCCAGGGCGTGTTATCTCTATAGGGCTTTCGTTGACCGTCTGTTTAATTTCATGACCAACCGCAGGCGCTAGTGCTTTGTTATTCTTCCGCGCAGGCGCAGTGGCCCTGATTTGAAAATTGTAATGGCGTCCGTTTGTGACGTACATACATATTAAAAATGATGAAGTGTTGTGCACTGTTGACAAGATAAATCGACTTCAAAACACAGGTTTCCTGTGGTTTACGATCATCATCGATTTGAGGTTTGGAAGAAAGTCGTAACCTCGCCCAGATTTACTCAAATGAGTAATAATGACATCTACAGAAAATTGAAGATTCGCAGTTTGCATTTCAGGTCAAACTGTTAAAGCCCTGGTAAAAAGCAGCGCTCCGCAGACTCCCGAGACTGAATATGCCAGGTAAGAATTTGTTACATAAATAGTTTACATTTTGTTCGCTTTTTATTACATTTCTCTGTTAGATTTGGTTACTTGTTTCACTGAGGCGCACCACTTATTTATTACAGAGATGCCCCATTTTTAACATTTTTAATGGTCGTGGCATACAATTTTCTGTTCACATACTCTACAGTTTTCTGTAACACTGCCTCATGTCCCTACCTTACAATTTTTACTGCCTCTGGCTTAAGGGTGCGGTCTACCGCAATTTTCATTATCATTATTGTATTTTGTATTTGTACCAGATATTTTTATTCTTATTTTAGACACAAAATGTAACTAAATTTTGCTCTTATTGAATGTTTTTATCTCTCATAGTTTTCGCGTAATGGCTTGTTAAAGTCACATTTTGCATGTTTCCGTTTTAACGAGTACACTAAAACCAACTGATATACCGAACTCAAAAAATCACATTGAATAAAGACATTGCAGGCTACAATGACATGCTCATAAAACTAAATAGTAAAAAGTATTTGTATTTAAAAAAAATATTGAATTTTTTAAATTTTTATTTTTCAGTTTTAGCATTGTTTTTTAATTCAAATAATTTTTATTCTTTAATTTTTTGAGCATGTCATTGTAGCCTACAATGTCTTTAGCTACTGTGATTTTTTTCAGTTTGTTATATCAGTTGGTTTTAGTGTAGTCGTTAAAACGGAAACATGCAAAATATGACTTTAATAAGCCATTACGCGAAAACTATGAGAGATAAAAAAAAATTTCATAAGAGCCAAATTTAGTCACATTTTGTGTCTAAAATAAGAAAAAAATATCTGGTACAAACACAAAATAAAGAATGGTGATGAAAATTGCGGTAGATGCACCCTTAATAATGCTTTTGCATTACCATTTTCTGTATCCCTGCCGAAGATTTTTGTTCCCTACTCGATAATTTTCAGTGTTGCTACCACAAATTTCTCCAACCTTGATTGCCTTGCCTACTGTCATATTTTCTTAAAATGAAGTTGTTACTTAACCCTTTATCCAAAGGTTATTTTGTAGTTACATGTTAAGCTACGCCTACTGTAAAAAATGTTAACGTTGTGAATTTTGCTATCCTATTTCTCAAACGCCGTTCTGTACCTGTAATTACGGTCTTCTGCCCATGTGCAGTGCACATTGTCAAGTAACTTAAAACCTTATTTGTTAATGAAAAGTTACGGTATGTCAATTAGGCCTATCACAAGCCAATGTACGAGATTTCGTCGCAGATTGCCTGGGAAAGGCAAATATGTATATATATATTTTTTTTTTCTACTAAACCGTAACACAGTAGACATGACAAAATATAATGATGGATTTATTTCAAAATATATACAATTTTTTTGTACCACACTTCATTGAACTGCAAGTAAAAGTATTATATTCTAACTACAGCAATATGCATAACGACAGCAATATGCATGTTTACTTTTAGGTTATGAAACCTCGTCACTATATACACATACATAACTCCAAGTATGCGACAAAATTATCAGTTAGGCTTTGTTCGTAACTTCCTTGTTTTAATTCTGAAAAATGGAAGAATTCCGTTCAATTTCTCTATTACTTGATTATTACAAACAAGGACAAAAAATGTATCACTCTTTAGCATGGGCCCAGAGAGATTCATTGGAACCAGCATCGTCGTAGGCTACGTCATCACACTAATTGTGTCCAGTTCAGTGCACATAGTAACTATGGTATAATCACTAGTGGCTTACAAGTTAATAGTAATGTGCAAATTTTTAGAAGAGTTAAGCGTTAAAAAATATGTGCCATGACAAAACCAGTTTGTTATTGTAATGTATTTAGCCTATTCTGTCATACATCGTGAGAGGGACAAAACATTTTTTAAAATTTTTAAGTCGTACAGTTACTTTACAACTGTTAGGTATTTCTGTAAGTTGTGTCGAAAATATGCTTAAGTTTTGCTAAGGGAGGAAAAAATTTAAATAACGATGTTTTATACTCAGGCTCTAAGTTTAGTGGCATTTATTTGAATTTGAGGCAAAATCTCATTATTACCTTGCAACTAAATGTCGATGAACAAGCCCAGTCTGAACCAGCAGTTATTTCAATTATGTAGCGTCAGAATAATAAATACTAGTTGTCACAGAATTGTAATAGACCTCAATATGAATATTTTTAGGGTTCCTAAAGGTGTTTAATTTAATCATTATATTTATTAAGTGCATATTTTGTAGCAGTCTAGATCAATAGTGATAAAACAATTTGTGGTTACGACGTCTTTGCCACCTGGAAAATGTTTTGGTATATAAATATGCTGTATTTTGTAATACAATAAGATATTGCTTATCTGACATAAGCAGGCCATTAAAACACTGAAGATGTTAAGAAAAAATATATTAAATATCAAACTATGTCCTGTTTCACAACGAAAGAATCGATATTGGTCAGGAGTAACAAAAACAGATGTCACACATGCTAACAATTAAGTTTGTCTTGCCAATTGAGATGATGTTGTAGGTGGGCCCGGTAGTTTTCGTAAAGATTTTTGCCCCACTTTGTTTCAGTGCCTTACGTGCACACCTGCAGTTCAACTTCATGATTACTGACAGAGTGTTTTTTTGTACAGAGTTATTATTCATTTGACTGTGCCAATCAGTACACGGATAACTGTGACACATCACGTCTGTGATTTGCGGGTTTAACCTCCAGACGTTTTATGTTACGTCATCCAATCACTGACCACATAGCAGAGATGCAGGTGCGCACGTAAGACACTGAAACAAAGTGGGGCAAAAATCTTTTTGCGAAAACTACTGGGCCCTAGTTTTAGGGTGTAAGATAATACAGAAGGTTGGGTAAATGAAAGTAAGGTAAACAACACTATATTTACTCTAATTATAACATTCAAAGAGATAGTGCAGTAAAACTCATTTATAGAGCGGAAATTTGTTATGCCGCTGCTATTTTATGTCTCTAATGTATAAATAAATGAATGGTCACCCTTGATATACTGCAGAATCCATTTCCTGCGGTTAAGTATTATGTACTCCAACACAAGTATTGTAATGGGCTTCTACTGTATTTATAATTTGTACGTTAGCGTATATAAGGTTTTGCATTTTTCTGAAAAAACTGAAAAAGTGAGCGAATTTTTTAATCCTTGATAGTTGGACATTCTTGTTATTGAATATTACTATGTATGAAAAGAGCAGTAAAGAATACGCAATTAAATTTTTTAATACTTTTAGGCTTATAATAATAACAACTTAACAAAACAAATAATTGTATTCATTTTAATTTTTTAGGTTATTAGCTTTTTATTTTTTTGTCTCGTGATCACCAATGGCATAATGACGTAAGAGGTTTCTGATGTTGTAGGTTTTGGCGTCAGTGTAGAAGACTCTGCTGAAATACAGGACAGTGCCACAGCTGTGACTTTTGAAGACACTATTCCAAGTAGATCGGGTGAGAGTTCATTAATTTACTATTTAAAAAACATAAGAACACTCAAGGTTTCCAAAATTCATTTTGTATAACTGAGTTTTTCACCCAAACCGACAAGACCAAAGTACGACCGTTCCCCCAGACCCCCCCCCCCAAATCATTCTTCTCTTTATTTATTTTTATTTTTCAAGTAAACTTTGTGATATTCGACTTACTTGAATATTTATATTTTTACGTATATGAATTACATTCATTTTTTTTTCTTTTCTTCAACTTCCACAATGATACCTTGTTGTGCAGTAAGGTTTAAAGGAGAAAATAAAGCTACAGTACTTTCTACCAGAGAAATGAGGAAAGAAAATGATCAATAACCTCTTGTATGTGCAATAGATTTATTAAGTGAAATAAATAAATTTTATGTAGTAGTTCTTATATGGGTGAAAACACAGGAAATTACAAATCATTTACGCTATTGAAACTAAATCAAGATAAAAATTACACGAGGTGGAGTCGTGACTCAGTAAAGCCCCTGGCACAATTGACATGTCCCCTGTCCTCGGATGTCCTCTGTCCTCTGTCCTCAATGACGACATGAGCTGTGATTGGTCGGTATTATCATGTGACTTCAGGGTCATGTCCTCGCATGTCCCCTGTCCTCTGTCCTCGGATAATTGGTTAATTTTTAATTCTATGTCTCCTGTCCCATGTCCCCTGAGCTGTTTCAAAAAGAATAAAAAGAATAACAACCAGAAAATATGCACGAAAATTATATTTATAAACATCTTAATGCGGTAAGGCAAACAAAATTTTAAATACCATGGTAAATATCAACATAAAAATTAAATGCAACTGTAAATATCAAGAATCACTATTCATCATATGTACCAGCTGAACTATTTATTTTAGAGGGTGTAGTTTATTAATGGAACTGTTTCTATAGACGTCAGAAGTAGTCGTACGCAAATTTAATTGTAGATTTATAACTTCGAAATTTTCCATTTTTCAATACTTTAGGTTACATTCGTTAGATTATGGTAGGTTAGTTTATGTTGGTTTAGGTTAGATTCTATTATTTTACCATTAAGGGCGTTCAAATGTGGAAAAATTCATAATTTTATATTTGTATAAAATAGTGTTAGTTTTGTAGACATTTCTTAAGAGTACATTAACATCTAAGGGAAAAAAATTAGCTCATCTAGTTTTCCCGTAATGTCACTACAAAGTCAAAATTTGCATATTTTTACTTCATACAAAATTTAAAAACCAGTAAATATAATGAAATGGAAAAAATCTCATCAAAACTACACGTCACCGTCTACGGCTTGAAGAATATACAAACACATTATAAAATATTTCTGTGTTTAAAATTAATTTCTAAAAGTACCAAAAAATATATAAATTTTGAAATTTTTTATTTAACATAAACATTTTTTGTAACGGGTTTTTAATGCTACAGGCCATAGACAGTAACGCGTAGTTTTGATATGATTTTTTTCATTTTATTATGTTAACTGGTTTTCAAGTTTTGTATGAAGTAAAAATACGCAAATTTTGACTTTGAAGTGCCATTATGGGAAAACTAGATGAGCTAATTTTTTTCCGTTAGAGGTATATGTACTCTCAAGTAATGTGTACAAAACTAACACTATTTCATACAAATATAAAATTATGTTTTTCCCCCACTTGAACAACCTTAAGTAGTCCATTTTTCGTTACCAAACGAAAAATTTCAAAGTTAATAGTAAAATAACTTAACTAAAACAAAAGTAACATAAACCAACCTTATGTAACGAAATAAAAATAAATAAATAAATTTTTAAAAATAGTGAATTATAATTTTCTTAACTAACAACTACTTATAACATCTCTAGAAACACTTTTCATTAATAAACTATACCTATAAAATCAATGGTTTGGCTGGTACATAATGAGTAGTGATTTTTTATATTCACCCTATCTATTGGCAGTTTTCGGAACATACGTGTGGGGACACATTCCTGCTAGCCAATTGTGCCAGCATCGTTTGTCCGCGCATCATTTTCTGGGTGAGGACAGAGGACAGAGGACGTCTGAGGACAGGGGACATGTTTAATTGTGCCAGGGGCTTAAGCTGGAGTGGCGACCCGACCTCTCCTGGGTACGAACTAGGCGGGTGGCTTCAGAAAACTCAACGATGACTAAAACTCAGATTTCTATACGAGCTGTCTCTTAGTGTCCCGGCAGTGGGTTATTTTTTGTGGGCGCATAATAAAAACACAGGTGTTGAAGAATGTCTTGTATTTAAGAACTTAATCCATAGTTTTGAACACTTAAGTGAGTCTCTGCCTTTGATAAATAAGAGAAGCCCCAGCAAAGTTCGAATTTGAATGTGTAGATTACCGCAAATTTTCCACGACGTCACTCTCGTAAAACGACTGGATCTTTCAAAATAACATCTGGCATATGGTTTCCCAGCTCAAAAGACATCCTTCCTTCTGGTATTTGTTCGAACCGATGTCGAAGGTGATCTACTCTAGAAGTCTTGAAATCAGCACGTCGTAATTCATGAAAAAAAATCTTTCTTTTTTTTTTTAAACCGTCGTGTTGTTGTTATCCTCGAACAAAAAACTTCGTCTTCACGCCCTTTCTCCTTGACCACCGCGACCTATTGACACCCAGGATCAGCTCAGACCCGTGACCTCAGTAATCAACATTATAAATATTAAAGAAAAGGAAAAAAATATTAAGTTCTGCCACAGACAATAAAACATACATAGAATAAATACCTTCGTGAATAAACAAACCTTTTTCCTTGCGCGAGGCAAACTGTGACCATAGACATATCATGATTTACTTTATGTAAATAACTTAACAGGAGAAATTTAATATTCATTCTGGCAAAACGACATGTCACAACTTTAATAATAAAAATGGCATAAAATCATATTTATACGTCTGACACAAATGTCAAAGAATTCTACATATTTATTACTCATATATTTTCAGCAAAATTATACACTGTTATACATTAAAAAATATTGACTAAATAAAAATGGGAAAATCATACGACAATGTTGTTCATGAGCTTACCGAACAATGCACAACACAAAAAATTTTAATACAAGCCTCAAGGTTATTAGGACCCTTCAAGGTTGTTTTAAAGAATTTTAGTTTTTCACTGATTCCGTACAAGTGACAGTTTTGTACTACCTGAGTGTGGTACAAATTAGGTTTATGTGTACTTCTTTTTGTGTTGACTTAAATTTAACAAATCAGTACTGTAACAGTTTATAAATCACTCAGGTTTTGTAATAAGAAAGTAAAGAAGACTACCAACAAATTAAAATACTGTATATCCCATGTTAAAAAGTTCCCTATGTAAGACGTTTCTCACCTCAGAGCCTTGGTAGGAGAATAATTTTGTTTTACATTTTGAAATGTTGTTGGTGAGTCTCTGTCACTGTCAAAACCTTCACGCCACCGCTGTGAATTTCTGTTCATTTCACTTCTTCAATGGTTGCTAAATAATTTTTGGACTTTTTCTATATCCTTAAGACTACGGTAAAAGAGGTGTATTAAATTTCAAGGAACACTTGAAAACACGGAATAATTTCTTTTCCGTGTTTCAATTCATTTATAAATTTTAACAATATTGTAAATGTTTTGTCTGAAAGAGGTATCAGCAAATAGGCCTGATCTCCACCTAAAAAATTTACTTTCTAAAACCCTGTCATTTCTTTTACAGCACTCTGAAGAAAATTCCTAACTTAAACACTAGAATTTTAATTTGAATGTTATTAAACATGTGAAATTTCAATATTTTAACAATTTTTGTTTTTGAAAAGCATTAGAAAATTTTCAGTCCCGTTAAAAATGTTGTAGCCCTAATAGTTTGACTAAGAATGTACCTATGTTAAAGAGAATATTTTTAAATGTCAGTGTAAATCGTGAAAGTTGGCATGTTTTGTTTTACATTTAGTATTTGTTTTCACTTGTGGGAATGGTATTCAAACGATTTCATTGGTTGGCTAGAGGAACTTCCATTTCCCTGCACATTACAATTTTACATTGGTTTTAATAAGTTTTATACCAACAGCAACACAAATAAATTAATACTTGTTGGTCTTCTTTCCTCTTGGTATAAAATGTAAACTAAAATTTTAACTTGGATGGGTCTGGAATCTGGGTTCTTCACGTTTCACCCAGACACAAGTGATTCTATGCAAAATCTTAAGAGATTTGAGTTTTTTTTAGCACACGCTAGTATTTATGATAGAAAACTTTAGTCACGTGTTTTAGTTAAGAAACAAGTATGAATGTGGTTAACACGATACCTTATTCTACCGTCTTTCAGTGGACAAATGAGAAAATCTTTGCATGTGTGAAAACAATAAAAGTTTACTTTGCGTGTAAAAAAAACAAGTGATGTAATTTTTTAGGTTTTACGCATATTATATTTTAAGCATAACAGTCAAATAAAAAATACTGTAAATAATTTAACTAAGAAAACTTGTAAAGCCAAATTTATTTTGACACATGAAATCGCTTCCCCAGTCTTTGTTCCTTCCAAATTCATGGATTATTTTTAGTCTCTTATTCAATGTACTGACAATTTTTTTCTATCATAGCTTACAGGTTACATAATTAAAAGTCTAACAAATTTAACTGAAATTGAATGCAATTACGATAACAGTGAAGTAAATCAAAGACACATAAAACAAACATTGGCACAACTCTAAACTGTTTGTAACTTATCTTCTTTCATCAAGAACAAAATGTGCTGTACAACTGAATCTAATGTAATTTTTTGAATGCTTTGTTTGGCTTAAAATTGAAGTGATAGTAAGATATGTCTTGTGTAGAAATGAGTTTCAAACACAACCGATGAAGAATTTGCATTTCTGATTGTTATAGCTCGTAAAAGAAAAATGGATAAAGAGACCACACAGAAGAAGCGAGTAGCTGACAGCCTGATATCTGAGCTTCACCGCCTGGTTGCTGTACATCTGAGCTTCACCGCCTGGTTGCTGTACATCTGGGCTTCACCGCCTGGTTGCTGTACATCTGGGCTTCACCACCTGGTTGCTGTACATCTGGGCTTCACCGCCTGGTTGCTGTACATTTGGGCTTCACCGCCTGGTTTCTGTACATCTAGGCTTCACCACCTGGTTGTTAGGTTGATTAAAATCATAGTCTTAGCAATGCTAGCTTGCGCTGTGATTTAAGGCCATTAATTGAGGCACTGTGAGCACGTTGTTTCTCAGCTTTCTAACGAGCTTGACTCTTCCCCTTGTACTAATTATAATGTCTGCTGCCTTATATATTTACAATTTTAACTTCCTGTGTTTAGGATACAATTTATGTTATTTCAATGGCATTGTCAATAACATCTGTGTATTCTACTAGCCTGTTTCTGTTTTTAATTTTTTTATGGTGACTATGGCTTATGGTGATTAGGTTGCAATAATTGGAGCCCTGATTGAGGTGCAGATAGAAATGTTGGCTAGTAAATTTGAGGTATTAAGTGCAGAATTCAGCAATTTTGAGAATACAGTTAATGAGTTTCATGCAGAGGTAAAGTGTGAGATTGTGCAGGTAACTGACTATGAGAAACTCCTCAGAAGTTTTCGACTATAAATCAGTAGTAGAGGAAGTAGGCCTAAAGGTAGAGGTGGTGCTAGAGGTACAGACAATTCTAGAGGGTAAATTTATGGCTGATGGTGATTTTGAGGTTGGGGAAATTGTTGGAGACTTTGGAAATTGTAATCATGCTGATAAAGGTGAAGTAAATCGAGGAACTGAGTGTGAAGGGGAGTTACTCAGTAAAGACTTTGATAGTAGGCCTAAAAGTAAACACATTGCACTTTGTAATTGGCGAGCAAGGAGGATAACAAGGGAAATGGAAAGTGCCTTTTGTTGGGCAAGTGAGAAATTTGTTTAGTAAGAGTGCAGTAGAGAATGTAAATAGTGGGGTGTGCAAGTGTGGCACAGAGGTGCAGTAAAGTTCAAAGGTGTGGATGGACTAGAGGGTAAAAGTGATTGTAAGAGTGTTGACGAGAGGAAGGTGAAGGAACTGAGTGTGGTGAGACTGACAGTGAAATGAGGGATTGCAGAAATGGTGCAGGGGTAAAGTTAAAATTAAAGAGTATTGGCAAGATTGCAAGAGATCATTGTCAACATTTTGTGTAACTGTATGTAGTATTGTTTGTAGATATTTTATTTTTTAGGAAAATGATTGTGTCCAGTTTGTTTGTTCATTGTCAGTTTTCATGTTTTGGGTTAAGGAGCCATGTGATTATTGGCGCAGTAGAATTTATTTTAATGTTTAATGTTATTTTAAGGGTGTGGATTTTGTTTTTAACCCGTAACAGCTGATCATAGCTGGGTGTGAGGGAATCGTCAGGGCAGACATTCCGCAACAGTGTTTTTTATTTTTTCTGCCCGTCCATATCTCACTTTGGAAACAACATAATTATACACTTTAACACATAATTCAGTTTTTGGCATGTCGGCGTTGTCCAATCAAAAGACATGCCATTTAAAAACATTAGACTACATATATTTTGTAATTTAAAATGTATTTATGTTTTATAAAGCAATATTTTTATTTAAGTTGTGGTTTATGTGCATAAAGGTTGTAATGTTTCATTATATTTAACTTAGTTTTACTTTGGTAAAGTTTTTTCCTTAGATTGTTGGTTGGCCGCCAGGGGCGCTGTAGTGGTGAAGTGAGTGTGACTGTGTTGGTCAGCCATTCTGTTTTGGGCTTTTGAGCTGTGAATATGTTCCGAGTGATGGTGTGCTGTCGGCAGTGTTTGAGAGGCGGTCATGGCAAGCATGGGGCCTTAACATTTTTTAATGCCGTGACCATGATGTGATTAAGCAAGGGTCGCAAATCATCCACAACATTACATTTCTGGTGCCGTGACCAGGATTGTTGCCATATCACTACATTTTTTTGTGCCCTGACCAGGATGATGTAGGCACGCCACTACGTTACAATAAGAAGTAATCAATCACTGATACAGTTTCATTAGAATAATAGTAATAGCCACTATATAAATAAATATCCCTTGCATTTTAATAACTCTTGCCAATCCTCACCAAGAATGGGAATTCTTCTGTAGAAGTGTCTTACGACAATAATGTGCTTGGGGTAATGTACATGATAATGGATGATGCCAAACCAATATTGTATAGGATATAGATGTTTTCCTCTCACTATTAACTTTTGCTAAAATTTTATTTCAAGTGAAAGAAGTACTAGCAAGCAAAAGAAAATATAAAATTGCTGTAATTTTATTGTAAGACTACAATCACTCATATCTACTACTTTTCGTGTTATTATTTTTTATGCCTAACAAGAGCACATGTTACAGATACGTCTTCCTGAATTAGCTTAAATTTTTTAAAGACACATTAAAAATTTTTCAAAACAAAGAATTTATACTTAAGCCATTTTTAAGGAAATTTTTGACAGTTAACTACCTGAAATCATTAAATATTAATTTTAAAAAATTGACACAGTAAAACCTGTTTTTAAGATAATTGCAAGACATGTTTTGTGATATATCCTCTAATTTACACTTTTAAAATAATTATATAGAAATTAGTAGAAATGTCAGATCTTGGCCTTAAATTTATTTACGTAAATTCTGTTTCTTCGCCTATCCTATTCAGTTAAACTGCAGCAGGTGTAGTTAAGATGCAATGTTGCAATTTTTTTATGTCGAAAATGGTTCTTTTAGAACAGCCAGTTACGTACTTTTGGACCTTCTTTAATTTGTCAAACTTAACACAATATTTAAGCCCCTACCTACCAATTTTGCTTCTTTTTGAATGTTGTATTTTTTATGCAAAATTGTTAAATAATATCACACAGAATTAAATAAATAATACGAAAAGTGCATTTATAAAGATAATTTAGTCCCGAAATCATTTACTGGGCACAACATATAGCTTAACACAAGAGGCATAACTAACTTTTGCAGGTGTAATGCTGGCATTAAGGTATGGGATGATGAAAACTGCTGACTATAGAAAGCCTGTATCTTATTTATTAAACTTTCAGTACTGAACATTGCAGTCTGTATATGGGTTAAGAACCCTATATAGCTGGTGCATGATAATGTTTGCAGCATGTTTGTAGAAATAAATATTTCTACTAGTATGTTATATATTTATCTACGAAAAAAAAAAAAATTCAAAACCATGTTTCTCTATTTTTTTTCTAGACATCGTACTTTAGAAAATCATTTTGTGGCAACTCAAAATTTCTAAAATCGTAATTTTCAGACTTCTGTCACGTATGAAATACCAACTGGATTTGTAAACCAGAAATATAAAAACATGCAATTTACGTAAATGTCCCATAGCAAAACGCGACTAAAACACTCCATGCCTTTTTCGAACCCCGTGCATAAAGGTGACAAGTTGTTAACACACAAGCCAGTCATATCTTATTGCCTGCCTGTTTCCGTAATTCATATGCGGAATGTAGTGCTCACTGTGTAGGACTCTTTAGCAGAACATTGTTTACAAAACTTTGGAGGACACGTGGTTTGGTAATGTTGTTCTCTTGTTAGAGATGACTTGCTGAATCTGACTGTCAACAAGGGGTTTGGGGTATCCTCTGTCAATTGATGCTCTGGCTATTTGGTCACACTGTGTATTCAGATAGTCTTCGGCTGAACATATGTTTTTGGCTCTGGTTGCTTGGCTGTATGGAAGTAATTTTTTGCAGAAAAAAGGGAGGGGGTAATAGTCAGAATGAAGGTATTGGATATAGTTGGTAGGTTTGGTGTGCACAGTAGTTTAAATTTTATAATTTTGTAGAGTTAACTTAACATCCAGTAATATTGTGTGCTTGAATAGTTCCAGGTAAATTTCAGGGCACTATGGGAGTTCAAGTTTTGAGAAAATCGATTAGATATTCCTCTGTGGAAGTCCAGACCATAAATATGTGATCAATACACTGGGTACAGAAGTCTGCCTGTATTTGCTGGTGGTTTAGAAAAGTTTGTTCTAACTTCCCCATGAATAGGTTAGCATAGGAGGAGGCCATACGGGTGCCCCAGGCTGTCGCCTTAATCTCCATGAAGTGTTGGTATTGAAATCTAAAGTTACTGTTGGTCAGTGTAAATCTGGTTAGTTCTACCAAGAATGCTGTTGATGATTTGCTGTTGGGGAGCCTCTGGCTCAGGTAGTATTAAATTGCGGACAGTCCAGATGAAAGCGGGATATTGGTGTACAGGGAATCATCTATTGTCACCAGGTAGGCATCTTGTGGGCTGGTGTCTAGGTTCCTCACCCGTTCCAGAATGTGAACTGTGTCCCTCATGTATGATGGGAGCTGTCGAACCTAGGGTTGGAGGAGTGCATCTACGAATGCTGAGATTCTCTCAGTAGAGCTACCACATTCTTATACAATAGGGCGTCCTGGGTGTGGCCGTTGCTGTTTGTGGATCTTCGGCATTAGGTATAGGGCAGGTGTGGCTGGTGTTGCTGGTGTTTCTGGAGTCAGCAGTTTGACGGGTTTGAGTGAGAGGTCTTGAATTGGTGAGGAATTGGTTAAGATCCTATCTGTTTGCAGGCTATGGAAGTAGGGCCTTTTGGAGGAGTCGATAAGTGTGCCATTTAGCTGTTTCTCGGCTTCTGTGATGTAGTCTGTCTTATTGAGGATGACTGTTGTCGTGCAAGTACTGATTATGTAAGTACATCTCTGACTACATGTTATTAAACAATATTTTTCTTTGAGATAATACTCTTTGAACATTGTTTTTATTTTAAAAGTTTTTGAGTAAACCTCAGCTGGCTTGGTTTTCATTTCCAGCACATGACCTAATAACACGCTGAAACAAGGACAGTGGCTGTTAACGTGTATTGGAAAAGGAGTGAATTAGTGTCCGAGGGACGAACTAGGGTGTGGTGGGAAAATATTAAGTTATTGCATTTTAAAGCCTGGTGGTTGTCTGGATTTTGTGATATATACGGATGGGCTAATTCCCAGTACCTTATTTCTTCACTATGGTGTTGAATAGATAGTTTGTGAGAGGCTGTACATGCATCAGCTGGTTTATATTAAAGGTTTACGCTGGAACTGGCTATTGCTTATTTGGTATCGGCCCTGTTGCCTCTGTGTTAATATGTTTGAAGTGAGGCCAATGTATTCATCATCGCACCGTGTGCACTGTAGTTAGTAAATACGGTTTTTTGACCAAATGCAAGTCAATTACGTCTGGGGACAAAAACATATCTACCAAGCTACAGTGCACGGTGGGATGCTGAATACGTTGGAATCACCACAAATACAATAAGAAGGAGGATGAATGGCCACAGGGCCAGTAAACACAAGCAGTATCCAGTTCCAGCCTAAACCTGCAAGATAAACTAGTTGCTGTACATGATGCCTGTTACAAACAACACCGGAATGTTGAGAACCTTTCAAACTTCAGACAATCGTGTAGGCGCTGGGAACTAGCTAATCAGTATATTACGAAATCCATACAACCATCAGTCCTTAACATACAATAACTTTAAAATTTCCCACCACTCCCTAGTTCGTCTCTGGGCCGCTAGGTGTGCTAGTTACCAACCATCGCTTACCATCTACCATGCTGCAGTGTGCAATCACTCGCAGCCCCAGGAAGCTGGCCTGGCCAGCAACACGTCACAATTGTCGCTACAAATGTGTTGTCCATCTGTTTTTTGTGTCCTCCCTCCTGTAAGCACTGATTCAATAAGTACTTGTATAAATGTTATTACAATAATCTTATAGCATTAAATTACTGCGTTATCTTAACATTACTGCGTGGATGTAAACGTAAGCACATGACATTTTAGTAAGCAATAGTTTCACGCGTTACTGTTCAATGTTTTTATCAAGCTAACTAATGTATGCCAGTCAGGGTACTGCAGTTGAATATTATATTTTTATGTAGTATGTCTCAGATGTCAAGAACTACCACTTTAATGAATGTGTGATTTACATGAAATATAGTTATTTGTATGTGGCTTCTTCATAGAGGCCAAGGTTTAGATGTAACATGAGAATTAAGAGTTTAAAGTACAATGCCTAGTTTATTGGAGCAAGTTAAGGGAAATGGACTACTGTATGAAATATTGTGTAGTAATAATTCTTAACATAACTTTAACAACTCTCTCCCTCTATCTATCTATATATATAAATAAATATATATATATATATATATATATATATATATATATACACATCTATTTTTTTTTTAAGAATTATTAATATTTGTTTTCTAAATATTTTTCATTTGTGAAATAAATGTTTTGGTTAGTTTCAAAATAATTTATATAGAATAATACTACCAAGTAATTGAAACTTATGTTCTTCGTTTGCTTTTGCAATGAATGTATTTTTCTAGGAGAGGTTTGTAAGAATGTGAAATAAAGGGATTTAATTTTCATCAGTAGTGTTATATATTTTTTTTACCTGTATCATGAAGAATGTGCTGTATGTTATTGTAAATACCCTGAATTATTTGATTTCCCCTCGAAATGTATAACAGTATCTACAATTTGAACTTCAACAGCAATTTGCTTGTGGCTATGGGTTCCTATTTATGCTATTTTAAAGAGTTTAATTTTTGAAATCCTGAAAGGAAGCTGCTACAAATCTGTTAGATATAAATGTTGGAAATTGTTTGTACTATGTTGGCAAGTTTTTTCAGTGTATAAGTTTCAATAGATTTTGTTAAACATTATTTTATTAATGTCAATAGTTAGCCAGAATCATTCAAACTTATGTAAAAAAAAAGGTATCGAAGTACAAAAATTTTACAACATTTCTATGTAACAGTTTTCTGATATGTACTCTCTATCAGGATTTAAAAATTATAACCTATCAAATAGCATATAAATAGACCCATGGCATTAAAATGTTAATTTTTTAACATAGCTTTGGTTTTTCATGGAAAATTAATAAATTTAAAATTCCCGTCATTAGTTTATGGAGACGCCATTTGGAGCGCTAGCATCGCGTAGTTTTTTTCGTTAGTTCCACGAGTGACCACTAGGAGTGCTATGTGCAACTACTAGCACGAAAAAAACTCGTTGAGTTGCTCGTCTTTCTGTTAGGTATATAATCTATGGCTGCCATTAGTTCGTGACCAGTCGCAAGGCGCCACAATCGCTACGCGTACTCGGTCAAAGATGTTAACATAGTAGATTCCAATCTAGTAACACCTTATATTTTCTATGGGTTGCGCGTTCTATTACTATGCCCATGGAGGTATAAATAGAAAGGTGATGACCACGGTCGTAGAAGAACAGGTCTGAACACTCGCCTATCTACCAATGTATCTTGCTGGACCCCCTTGTTGTTTGGGTGTTGTTCGTCAAGTTACCGAGAATGTTGTACTTTTTGGCGCTGTATTCCGGGCGGTCCGACTCAAACTCCGCCCACTTTATTCCATTGTTAAATGTATAAAGTAAATAAAGATTGCTGGAGCCTCTTCTTAAATTTGTGAGCGAAGGCGGTATTTCATAAATATATAAAAAAATATATTTTGATAAATTGTTTATCTTAGGAGAAAGGAAGTGGTGGAGTTTGAGTCCGAGTGCACCTAACTGAAGAGCCAAAAAAACACAATATCTTCGGTAACGTGGTGAACTGCAGCCAAACAATAAGGGGGCCAACTTTCCAGGCGAGTGTCCAGACATGTTCTTTTACTACATTGGTGATGGCATGTGACGGATTTGAAGTCACTTTGGGGGGGGGGGGGCAACATTTCAGTGCCGGCCGTTTTAATGTTATTGACATTGGTTTTTGACTACCTGTAAATAATGCAAATGAGCTATGTAACTAATAACATTGATTAACTACATATTAGCTGGAGTTTGATGCTTGTTAACGGAATTATCACATAAAACAAGTTAGTGAGCATGATGTCGCCATGATGTGACACACAAACAGGTGGTTTCATACATTTAATGTAAATTACTTATGGCCACTCCCTGGTTATGCGCCGGCGCAGAATAATTGATACTAGAGTACTTATTTATTCTGTAGCAATGGTAAAGTAATTATTTTGTGACAATGTATTTGTGTAATGTATTTACAAGTGACATGATCAGTTTTCTTTGTTTTTTATTATTTATTTTCATTTTTAATTTATTTCAATAACACGAAGGCTTAAAAATTTTACTATTTAAATATGCATCTAACTTGAACCTGTTGCATAATGTTTACATGTTATACACCGTGAGATATTTAGAGTCGAAACTATGCAAAGTTGTACATACATGTTCTTATGACTGTGGTATAGAGCGTGACCATGATTGACGTATGTGGGAGCACCATACTGTGGTGTTGCTGGCAATATTCAAATATCAGTTCGAGGACCAACTATCGCTGCGCCAGGCTGAGTGGCTCGTAAGAAGATTGGTACGCAGATGGAAGAAATCTGTCAGCGAAGCTGAAAAATGTCAAGTTTGCGAACCGAATTTTGGAACTTGCAGGTTGTGGAAGGCTGTGTGGGAGGGGAACTGACTGCTGAAATGCTGCACAAAGTATGGGACGAAATCACGTATTCTGAGGGAAGTGCTTCTTGTTATGACTGGAGTCCACGTCGAAGTTGTTATATACCTGGTGAAATCTCGTGAATGTGAGGTTTCCATTGCAACGTACCATTTTCCCGCGTGATCTATGTAACCTAATGTATGGTTTCTTGAGATGAGGTTTATAATTTACGGACAGCGTATAATGAAACACGCAAGTCCCTGCCCTTGATGGTGCCAGTTCACCGAGGTAGGATCAGTCGCTAGCAAGACTTCGTCTGTAAAGTAATTGTTTGTGTATATCTGTGTCTTATTTGTTCTGAGAATAAGTATTCTTACCTGGCAAGGAAATAATTTTTTTCTATAGAGGCATAACGTTTTATTTTAGGCCTATCATAACATACATCATTGAAAAGGTGGTGGGAAGTATGAAAGCTATTAAAAATTATATTTTTAGGGCTTCGGCGCTCAGTCACCTTAAAGAGGATGGTACATTGCTTTCTTTCATTTACAATATTTTCTCTACTGCAAGCATTCCTGATGACATTGCTACCAATTATATATTTAATAATCTAATTGCCAGAAACCATTGAAGTAATGTACTATCTAACAATATATAAAATGTGTAACAGACTAACATTCCGAACATAAAATGTTAACAATTTTATACGTCTTCAGGAACACTTGTAGTGTGGTAAATACCATAAATGAAATATGGCAGTGCACTATTTTCTTTAAGGCAGGCTCTAAAACAGATTATTTTCTTAGAGACCGGTAAACATGTGTCCACGATGCTTATATAGCATGTTGCAAAATCCCGTGTCAATATCCTGGGAAAACAATCTTCACGTGTAGAGGAACAAAAATGTTAGTGGACATAGGCCCGAAAACGCACTGCTTCTGCGCTACAGTACGCAATAATGACGTATGGTTGATAGAGCGCGGACATGATCATGTTGCCATGAGGAGTCATTACAGCAGTACATAACATGTTACCATGCCACACGCTACGCCAATAACAAACATATATGTGTTCGGCATCACTGCCGCTAGTGTGGCGTATATCGCCCTCCTGTGCCTGAACCCAGAGATATAACTAGAGATAACTTTCAGATCTTTACACTGGGGAAGATACCACTTTCCACTTAGTCCCATATGGTCAGGCCTTACCATAAACAATCTTTAATTCGACAGGGTAGTTGAATACCATTGACAGAGTTAGATAACGCTTCTTCCAATCGCGGTGGCTGGTAGTGAAAATCCACTTACCTAGCAACAGAGCGCCCACAGGTGTGCTGCAGGTATCCCCCTTGCTGAGTGCCAAGTTATCCACCTGTACGAAACCTCTTGGTGGACGAGTCCAGTAAGACGGACCAGACCAGGACCCAAGAACTCACTCTGTAAGTCTACTCCCAAGCAAGAGTTTGTTAGACCAGTACCACTCAGAGTCCAACCCGTGATCGGCTCAGCTTACGCTGGGGCTTCACACCGATCCCCTGAGTACCTGCGAAATACCATGCATCCGAGTTTTCACCCGAGCAGGTGTCCACCTTCCAGGGCTCCAGAACCCCTTCTCCAGATCAACATTGCTCGAGATCCGCAACGCAGGACACGTGTGTGTGCCGCGGTGTGGATATCCAATCTGTTCGTAGGTTGCACAGCATGCTGGATCTTCCGTACCTGCTTCTGGAAACTGGCCTAAGAGAACCCCGCAGTGGATCAACCCCTTGTGCACAAGAGGGGGCCACCACTTACCCAGTCTTCGTCTTCACTCCGTTAGCCGTAGTTCAAGCACATACGTTACCAGCCTGACCACGAGGAGGTGGAGATGAACTTGAGTGCGAGATGCTATATATTCGCTTCACACCCCATTACATGTTGTCGTGGTGGTGTGGGTGGTGGGAAGGCTCTATAGGAGACAGTTGACGACTCGTATCGCCTGCACTTAGCATCCACCAAAGTTATACACAACCATGAGGGACGCCGTTATTAGGGGAGGGTCCCCCAAACAAACACCAACCGCTCGCTAGTGCCGAGCTCCCCACGTCGCGCACTTCCCCTCACACTCACTTAAGAGCCGGGTGCCAAACCCCTCGGCTCCACCACCTTCACACTCCTCTGGGCCTAACAAACAGACAGTAGGAACAATTGTGACAATTATTACGAACATGTGAAGCGATATCGTTGGCACATACGGGTTTATAAAAAAAAATGTTGAAAATACCCACCATTAGCACGAACACATGACTCGATCCGCGGCCACAGCAGAACGGATTGAATAATCACGAGGAAAAAATTCATCTTAACTTCGATACAATGTCAAATAAGGATTTTATGGTAATGTTAGTAGTCTGTGAGTGTAAAAAGGTATGGGATCATTTCACACTGAAGTATACATTTTTTCCGAGTGGGAAGGGGGTGATATTGAAGTCGTAAATTATGTTTACTTGCATAATATATATATTATTTGTTGACTAACTTTAAACTTACCAATTTCAGTGGGTCGTGTGCAGAAAGAATTAAACGTAGCATTTTGATCAAATGTAATACATGCTTCAATTAATTTGCTGCGGAAATTAATGTAATAGAAACATCCAAATCCGTGTATCACAAGCAAAGGCCTGTAACAGCTACTAGATAAACGAATGCCACTAAATTATGACGAATATGATTTTAAAACGGAGCCTACAACAAAGTAACAAAAATTGTTAGTTAATAGAGAATAATTTTTTTTTTTAATATATAAGAAATAACATGTGCCCACACAAGTATTTCAATAGCCAAATATCAAGCAAATAAGGACAGAAACTTAAAAACCTGCAGAGATGCGATCCTATTATTCATAACTTTTTAAAGTCATAGCATTTATTGCATCGACAGATCGTCATTAGGGTCACTTTATTATGTATGTTATTATTTAACATATTATTCATTTTTTAACTTTATCTATTTATAGCAATGTTAATTTAATATATACCAGTTTCAGAAAACCTTCAATATTTTTTAAATTATTTCATAAAAAGTATATATAAATGATAAACATTTCACCTCTTCTCTGCCATCTTCTACTTCAACACAATTAAAGTTTTCAATTAACATTTATATGTCATCATTTACTTCACTGGAACATATTCTGATATTTATTTGTAGACAATTAACTGACGATATAAGAGTGTCGGATGACAACAGAAGGCGGCACAACAAATCTTGTACATTTTCCAAACTCCCGATTTTTCTGCTGAAAAACTGGCGATAGTTTCGGATATCTTTATTCCTGCCCCCCTGCGCCTCCTCTGATAACTGCCCCATGAGTAATAAAGCATTTGTGGTAATCAATGCACTATATTGAAAATTTTTTGGTCAGTGGGAGTAAGCTCGTACCATCCAAACAGTCTCTTATTATACTCAAGAGATTTTTTGCAGTATGAACTAAATATATCTATATTTACTGCATGCCCGCTGGAAATTACAAACAATTATACGGAAAACTTTTGTAACAACAATTTATCTAGTCCAGTTAATTCGCTGCCGTTTTCGGGCCAGGAAATAATCTCCTGGCTGTGTTTCCATCTGTACTTGAGCCAAAGTCTTTTGGTAGCCGATCAGGGGTAAGTTCATTAATGTTTTTATCCTCTTCAAAATGATTTATTTTTGCTCTACCACAGTTTGACCGTTGTAGTCTCCTCGTGATTTTGTTTATTAAGTACGATACCCACCTAACCTGAAGGAAATAGCCAGAACAAATTCCAAGAACCGTACGTATGCATGTAGGACAGAAAGTCCAAAGTTCAAAGAAGAATAAATTGGATTTTGAGTTGACAAGGATGCAGAACTTCTAGCTGCCATCTTGCAGATGTGGCACTGAAGAGTACTGGTGTCAGTCAGTGCATTCAGAACTTTCCCATCTATCATTGTTAACTGTAGAGAATAATTGACTTCAGTTGTCTCTGTCTTCAAGGAACGAATGTTGCCAATTTTATTTTGTATGTATTTTTCCTCATCTTTGATAACTTTCTATGGTTTATTTCAAAAACTGCAACCGTATAGGTCTACAAGACGTGGGTTACTTCCTACCAATTCTTCATTTTCACTTTTCAGTGTCAAGGGTACAAGATATTTACGAACACACTTCCGTCACTAGCCGCATCGATTTCTTCCCATTTTTGTTTATGTTGAGTATGGCCAGATAACCCAACGAATTCCCACTTGCAAATCAGAATGAGCCTGCCTTCACTATATGCTTCCACTGTTTCCTGTATTCTCTTGCAAGTATTATCCAACACACGCACACACATTTTGACCGAATCAATAAATTGGTAGTAAAGATTACTACTTAACATTCTCACTTTTGTTTTTACAAAAAAAAAAAAATAATCCAATAATACTTTTAAGTTTTACATTTTGCATTATGGTTATATATACTTAAAGTTACACAAATTTAAATATATTGTGAAAATGTGATGTCCAAAAAAAATTTTATTTACCAGGCGTCACATACTTAACATTGGGCAGGAGCCTATATTCTGTAGTCTGTAAAACAAAACGTCAGGAAAAGCTTCATACATAAAGTGTTTATTTAATGCGTCCAGAAATAGTTCAGTAGCGTAATAGTCCCAAGATTTCTGAGTATCTATAAATAAAACACTGCTAAAATCCTTTTACATATTTTTCAAAAATATATTGTATTTTACAGCTTTTTATTTCCAGCACAATAAACACTGACTCGATTTTCGATAAAACAATACTGTTACGTGCCATGTACCTGGAGGCCGGTGGTCGGCAGCTGTTTCGTAACACTTTGTGTGGACTGGCCCCTGACTCATAGACCGGGTGGCTACGTGATGGAAGACACGCCGAAGCTACGTCATAGATACCTGTCTTAACTGCGTCTTTACCCTACGAGGGCGACCTACGTGACTCAAATAATGTCCTAAACTTGTGGTAATGTCAATTTTTAGACCCCTGTAATGCGGTTAAACCCCGACTGTTTCAAGGAGTATGAAAGCACAGAATCGGCACATTTGTGGAGAGTTCGCTATTGGTCGTGCTAGAGGAAGGTGCTATGGTTGTGGAGATAGACTGGTGAAGACATCTTGGTGACGTCAGAGTCTACTGTGAGGCGGCAGGCGGCTACCTTCGGAGCAGTGTTGGACGAACCAAGAGGACTGCTGCGGCGGGCTGACGGGCGTAGAAGGAGGTATGCGACGGGAGTCGAACCAAAGACCTCAAGAGTGAAGACAGCGGTGCACTCGGGGTGCTGCGCAGCACACGACGATTCATCACCACGGTGGACTATTAAGTTTGTACACTGTAATTACTTGAAAGACTTTTTATTGTATGTATGAATGAATTTTATTGTGATTTGTACTGTTTAATTAATTGATGGTAGACATTTATTGTGC
The DNA here is from genome assembly GCA_003012365.1 of Medauroidea extradentata. Classification (NCBI taxonomy): domain Eukaryota; kingdom Metazoa; phylum Arthropoda; class Insecta; order Phasmatodea; family Phasmatidae; genus Medauroidea; species Medauroidea extradentata. Next base: position 24,971 of record PNEQ01131543.1, read on the forward strand.
TTTAATTGTGAAAGTTAATTAACGTGTCTGTGACACAGTGGTAATTGTGTGCATAACTAATTGTGTTGTGAGAGTTATAGATGATTACTGTTTTGTGTATTTCGTAGCTTTGTGAGCGATTAAATCCAGTACTTAATTTAACCTATTTATTTATGATTATAAGACCTCTGTCCCCAAAAGAACTCATGGGAATGGCCCACACATAAAGTTTATGTCTCAAACTTGTAACAATATTATAAATATAATTGACCATTAAAATAAGTATTATTTTATGGCCATTAGAAAAGAAGTATATTTCCTTATACAAAGAGACTATGTTACTGCAAATATCTAGGTTTTTAGCTGAATAAGAGACAGAATGGGAAATGTTTTCGTAACAGTAAATATCAGGCAATGAGATGTGGTAAGAAGTGTGCAAACCTAAACATTCTCCGGAATTCAATATTTATTATTCTATACGTTAGCAGCTATATTTATACACACATCTTTTTTTTGTTTGTTTCTAACACAGCTACAATGATCTGTTGGTTACTGTGTACATTCAAACAATATGACTATGGTTACTAAGGATACTTAAGGCAAAACTAAAAACTTTGCTAGACAAGAATTTGCGATCGAGGTGATTGAAGAGAATATAAGAAGAGAAATCAACGTTATATTTAATAGAAATTAACAACTTGCTTTGAAAAACTAACTTAGGACTGATCTGAAGTTGTAAGGTAAGTGACGAGTTCCATTATATATTAACTAAAACTTGACAATACTAAACAGAGTATAGTAGTAGGCCTAGTTATTAACCCTAGCCATGACAATATATGATCTTATACCTAGTACTCTGTGACTCGTGGTTAATTCTACATTCACATTCCGTCGACAAGAAAAGCTGAAAGTTACTGAGTAACTAAACATTATCTAATCAACAATATTTACAAAAAATCTTACCAATCTTAAATTTTTCACTTCCGTGGTTTAAGACAGTAATACATGTGTTTTATAACAGAAATAATGAAAACCAGGTGCATATATAACCGATTTGCTGTTATGACAAAATATTCAATTGTACAAATAATTTATTAACATAACTATTGATTCGGACTGAGCTGCAGCTTTTTGTTTTGTAAATTACGTCAATCATACGAAGGAATACCGTGATAATATAATAGCCTACTGGTAGATAGTAAGATGTGTAGTATACCTATGTGGTTACAACGACACATCCATACACAGATTTAAAATATGTACTGTACATACGCAGCGTCGCTGAGGGTTTGGTACCGAATTGAACTGCAAAGTTTTTATACATATTTGTTATTGATATGACTGGCAAATTTCGTTACCTTAGTTTCAGAACTTTTCTAACAGTAAAATATCACAGTTTAACATGGCTTATGGACGTTTAATACATTTAAAGAATATACCAAAATTTTGACATCACTTTAATGAATTCCTAAAAAAAGTTTCAGAAGATCTCTGGGAAATAATACAAAATAATATTCTTATTAGATAATATGGACATTTTAACTTTGCAATTATGATGACGTAAATTTATAAATTTACTGCCATTTGGGGTCTAAACGTCTTACACTCGTGACAAGGATGACAAGTTTACTAAAATAAGTAATTTTTTGTTGCGCACATTTACAAATTTATAATCAAATAATTAGTTCTGGTGCAAAAAGTATTTTTGTTATTTTGAATAAATCTATGCAGTGTGAACTTTCTCGTGAATAAGAATTTTTGTTATTTCTTTACAATTTCGTAATGCATTACATTTTAACTTCATATGAGAAATAGCTGTGGTATAATAATTATTTTACAAAATATAGTGTTATACAATTTTTTTTTACTTTTCTTATTTGATGAGTGCAAATTTTAATCATTTTGTTTATGGTTACCTGTTTTAAAAAGGGTTTATTTAATTATTTTTAACATTGAAAACGAAGGTTCGGAGTTTTACTCTGATCTCTGTATAGCATGTTAGCAGCGTGTGTTCATGTTCGTACTGTGTGGTTTTGTTTATTATTTTTTTGTAACAATCAGCCTAGAATCTTTTCAGACAGGCGATCTGTATGTTCCAGGCTTTGTTTTACTACTCTTATGATGGTTGGTAAATGACAAATTCTCTCCTCACACAATACAATGTCTGGTAGCGAATACTGTATGTACGCCATGGTTGGAAATACATTCCTAACTTAGGTTACATATTTGTAAAAAAAAAAGGCGAACTTCTAGTAGAACGTAATTTAAATGTTATGTTTGTAAATTTCAGTTGCATACAAACATATGTATCACTACAAGATTTCATATACAAAGATATGTCTAATTTTTCCTTCTCTGTTTCACTTCTCAGAATATTATGTTTTATTTTAATTTTTATAATTGTAGAATCTTTGTGGTACACGTCATAAACATTAATTAGCTTTAACTATGCTTCTATATTATGTTGGTTAGAAAACCTGCGCGTATCTATTTCTTAATATTTCAAAATTCAGTAACCAACAATACTTATATGTACGTCTTTATAAAAGTATGCTAAAGTTCTAAAAAAAAATCGCGTTTAGTTTGTAATATAGGCATAGTTTTATTGAAAAAGTCATAAAAATATTTTAATAAAATTTTGTTGTACACTTTGTGATCATAAGAGTCTACTGTATTTACAATAAGCACTAAGACAAACCACACATCTAAGAATTAACTGCATGCACATGTAGAACTGATTTGTAACATCACATTTTCAAACGTTTTTAGACACAAAACTCATTTTAAGTTCGTAAGCAGTGACACTTCTCACCAACTCGTTGCACCGTAAGAATATTTTATATAGATAATTAACGTTAATATATTACTCTACCTGGTTGTCATTATTATAAGACTCATCCTTTGCATACAACACCATTAATGATTATTTTGTAATTAGGTTCAGTTTTTTGATGCCAATCACGTGTACCGTTTAAACGATAAATCTTAATTTTGAAAATAAATTTTGTGGGCAAAATAAAACTTCAGTACTATAATAATGGTAATAATCAAAAAGGATTGAATGAAATAAGGAAGGGAGTTTGGTTATCATTTAACATTTAGGTCTTCAAAGCTTGTGAATTGTGACATTATGATGTGTAGAGCAGCAACGGAATGAAGGGTCAGGGGAACAGGAGATCTCCGAGAAAACACGCCAACCATCGATATAATATAGCACGATACCTACATGAGAAACTTCGTGAAAATTGCTAAAATAATTGCAATTGGTGAGTTGTGTACGCTTTTTTTTTGGAAATGAGTATAATTTTTTTTAAACGAAATGTAAGAGTTGTTTAGATCAACTTACTTAAAATGACCAAAAACTTTTGAAGACATGCGTTTGATAATACCAATACCTTCGAAAAATATAACATATATACATAAATATATATATATATATATATATATATATATATATATATATATATATATATATATATATATATATATATACATACATACATAAATACACACGCTACATGTATTTTCGTATGACGAAATACTATTTTAGCTGATACGAAAATAATTAAAAAATAATTATGTATATGTATTTTACAATACGCGTTATATTTATCTGTACAGATTACTAAAATGAATATGTCAGCTTCAGAAACTACTTACTTACTAGGAGGCACAAACTTAACAATTGACAAAAGCATATATTCTGTCGTCTGAACAGCTAAACGTCAGGCAAAGCTTCATACATAGAGCATCCTCGTAATACGTCCACAGATTGATTAGTAGTGTAATGGTCTATGATTTCGGGGTTTATAATAAAACAACGGTTAAAAAATTTAAATTCTCATTGTCATAAAAAAAACGAATTTTCACTGACGAGATTTCCAATAAAAATATATTTAAATCACAACCGACAATGAAAAAAAAAAAAAAATTCTTCAGTGGCCTATTGAAATAAAGAATTCCTAATACTTGGACACTAAATGACAAAAATTCTCTACCTTTTTACCTGAACTAAAGTGTGTGACAATATAACTATGTGGCAGTGAGAGGATTGATTAAAGTTCGGCAATGATTACTTAATTCCCCTACATTCAGTTCTTCTTCATCAGTTACCAATCAAAATATTATCGTCTTTTATTTCCAACACAGCGATTATGTTGTTGGTTGAAGTCATATCTGTTACATTTCAACAATAATGACGAGGTTACTAAGGATACATTAAGGCAAAAGTTAAAACTTTGCTCAGCAAGAATTTACGATCAAGGTTTTTGGAGACATTATAAAATTTTAAACCAATGTTATCTTTATATAACTTAACAACTAGTTTTAAAATAACAAACTCTATTCTGATCTGAAAGTGTAAGATAAGTGACGAATTTATATGTTATATTACTGCAACTTGACTATACAGAGTAGAGCAGATGGAAGTTGGAAATTTATATAGTGGAACTTTTCTCTGGGACTTTAATAAAGTTCGACGAATCGTTCGGTTCTAGATATGTAACAAAACATTTGCACTAGCCTAATATAATTCAATACTAAGCAAAAATGATCCAAAATGTGAGTTAAAAAATAACTGTTAATTATCGTACATATTTTCTGAAACCGAGTGACGAGGTGGCGCTACTGGTAAATATTCAACTAGTTCTCGAGAGTTTCCGAGTTGTATTTATAGTCCAGCATTCCCTTAATTGTGTATTTTATGATCATCCAAGCTCCGTATAAACGAATGTTGGGCTGGTTATTAATCCTAGGCATTACAATATGTTATGTTCTTGAACCTGATATTCTGTGGCTCTTATTTAGTTGTATAGTAAAATCTCTTTCAACAAGGAAAGTTATAAGTTGCTTAAAAACTTAAATTGACTTAATACTTTTTACAAATAAATTTGCTAAGGTCAATTTCTCTACTTCTGTGGTTTAAGAAATAATACACGTATTTTATAATAGTGGTATTTACAACTAGAGGTACACAACTAATTCACTGTTAGGACAAAAATATTCACTTTGCGTATTAACTATTTTACATTATAACTAATAATTTGCGCATTCATTATTTGAAAAAAAATTAGAGCTTGCTGTAAATATAAAAAAACATTTCTTTGCTTTTATTAAATTTACACTCTAATTTGTATGCGTGCATGTAAGTAGGTCTAGTCTAAGGTAAAAAAAACAGGAGTCCATTTAATCGTTGTTTGACAATATTAATATATGCCTTCCTTAATTTGTACTAGTTTTAAATTTACTATGCAGTGTTACTGTATAAGATGTCACCATTACCAAGAAAATGATTTTGTGCAATACTCTCAG
>PNEQ01131545.1:0-12755 GCA_003012365.1 Medauroidea extradentata
GACCACGTGGTCGTCCTTTCTTGTTTCGTGGTCTGCATGTTGCTTGGGTTGCTCATACTATGCTGCACCTGCTAAGGAACGTCTGCAATAAAATGATCGAAATGGAAGTGATATTTTATCATTTATAATAAATCGTGATGTCCTTCTCATCCGAACCCACCCCGCCTAGCAAAACCTAACGGTGCTAGAAAAGAGGAGGAAGAATCTGCTCACCGACGGGCTATGCTAAAGGCAGTAGTGATTCGCCTAAATAGGACTGAACCCAACACTAAATTAATTCAGCCAAAATAACCATGGTAACATCACACCGTGTCTTGAGAGAGCCAAGGGGGGGGGGGGTGGGCAGGTTGAAGAGACACTTTTTTTTTGCCCTCATGAAAAAGGACCAGCAGTCTATAAAGGAAAAAAAATCCAGCGTTATCTCATCTTTTTTTCTCTAGCTGGAGCTCGGCTTGACCTTGACAACTTCCTCTGTATTATTGATCACTCGTCATGTGGCTATGAAAGCGCTGCGGAGTAAAAATGGTCTACGATGCAAACACAGCAGTCCCGACGCCATTTGCGTCATGTGGGCTGATAAGGTTTTTGTTTTATGCTCGCTCAACAGGAGCAATAAGAGCGACTGCAGCCAGCGCGCCAAGAGCAATTTCATCTCTATTCGCAGTACAGAGCATTACACTGGTGCGTTGTGCATAGTTTCGTGAATTTTCCTACAGGCCTACAACTTTTAGCGACAAGTCGTTATTTTATACGTGACAGCACTGTGAAATTTCCGTTTCCCCCCCCCCCCCTTTTTTGAGTGGCTCTAAATTCACGTTCTTAATAGGTGTTCCGAGTTTTTTTAAAAATACAGACTTTTTTTACAATGTTTGTTCTTTAATACACACTTTTATTAGTATCGTGTAAATGCTTATAATGGCAACAGGCTGTAACAGTTCTTGCGTAAAAAAAACTCAGTGGCTGTACTGAAAGGTTTAAAAATCGTAGCCCTATACATTCACGTAAATAATACGAGTTGTTCTGTTGTGGTCTGAAATGTGCTTCGCGCGAGACAAGCAAGATGAATCACGCGCGCACGAGCTGCCCAGAGGCACGCCAAGGCCAGCGGCCCGACCACTCCCCTCCGCCATCCTACACTACCAGACTGAGCGCACCGCTCTGCCACGCACACCACGGTGGGGGATTGTGGGATACCGTACCATTTTATTTGGAAGACACCTTTTCATCGTACTAAAATATAATTCCAATGAAAACTTTTTTAAGTCTGTAATTGTTCTACATAATAATAAATAAAAAATAAAAATAAAAAAAACACTTAAATATTTATGTTGTTAGTGGGGGGGGGGTCAAATTTAGTTACCTCGGGACTAACGACATCTGCGATCTAACGACACAATTTCCTGGCACCGTGCGAGTATGATGTCGTTAGATCGAGGGTTTACTGTAGTACCTAATTTAATAAGACTATATCCAAATATAAATAAAAAAATTACAAAATTGCTGTTAAGCTAACATAATACATAGGCCTACCTACAGGACTTGCAATTCAAATTTAGAATTATAAGACATTAATAAGGAGATACCAAAATAGAAACAAAACCTGAAAAATAACTTAAGTACTTTTTGAACGCTCCACTCACACAATCACAAGACTTCAAGAAGTAGGCCTTAATAAAATGTAGCGATTCTAATGATACCCAAGTACTGTAAGTTACATATGAAACATGATCAGTAATTAAGTATAGCAATGGAAAACTACAGTGAAAGTTTCTTGCTAACTTGCAAACTTTACAAATTCTTATTTAGAGAAATTAACGTTCTAACTCTCTCTGGGTCCAGACGATTTAGTTTTTTGTCTGTTATCACACCAGCAGTACTGAACGGTCTTTCAGAGTGAACAGTTGCTGGAGGTAAACAAAGAAATCTCTGGGCAAGTTTTTGCAGGCTTGGAAGTATTACTTTTGATTTCCAGTATTCAAAAATATTCTGATCTGCACTTAAACCAGGGTTTGTTCAAGTATGTCTCCAATTCTTCACTGGGAGATGTGAAATTGATGTGTGTTTGCGCAGAAACCTGTAGGATGTTTGAATAATATTCCAACATCCCATGATTGGGAGTATCACTTAGTGGCTGTATGTTCTGGACCTGCTGAGAAAAATTAATTATGTAAATTTTATGTACAAAATTATAAACATCTTATGTGGAATTATTTTGTATACCATAAGTTTTGTAACATACTTAACATACCTTCAACATGAAGAAGTGCCACAATAATTTTTCGTCAAATTCATTAGGTACTGCTTCACTGGTACAACATTTTCTTGTTTGGCAAAAACACGAGACTTGAACCTTGGGTCTAACAGTGTAGCTGATGCGCAGAGTAAGTTTTCTTCACGAGCACCATAACGAAGCTTCAGTGATAAACACAGATTATTTTTCACACTCTGGAGGCCACTCCGTTTAACAGCAGGTTTCTCCAGTTCTTTGATGGTGGAGTTCACAATTGGAATTATTTCAGAAACAGTGACCTGATTTCAGCTGACTACATATGTTGCTTTATCAAAAATCTTCATTAAGTCAGCCACATTGCCTTAAATTCCCAATCTTTTGAGGTAAGTTCTACTGGTAACTTGAAAGTAGCTCCAGTAGGTGTAATTGCTTTCTTTTGTTCAAGCAAGCGAGCCATCATGTGAAATGTAGCATTCCAGCGCGTTGTCTCATCTTGAATGAGTCGATGTTCCTTGATTTTTACAGTTTGCTGGCATTTCTTTAAAATTTTGCAAGAATGAGAGGAGTGTTTAAAATGCCGTACAAGACATCGGCAGTTGCTAGCTAAGTTGGGAACAATTTTGTTGTTGAGCAGCCTATCTTTTATAATTAATTGAAACGTATGAACAAGGCTTGGGATACTTGAAAATTGTGATGTCTCAAGTGCACAAATGATGTTTCTCCCATTGTCCCGCACAATGCCTACAGCTTTTTCAACCAGGCCCCATTCAGTTAAGGTTTCAGTTATGAACTTTTGGATGTTCACAACAGTATGTGATACTGCTGGGAATGGGTTAACATCAAGACAAATATGCTGTTGAACAAAATTATCATCAATAAAATGTGCAGTAATACTTATGTAATCGTTATTACTAGTTGATGTCCACATATCCATGGTAACACTTACTTGTGAGGTACTCAATTTCTCCTTAATAACGGCCTTACACTTATCAGGCATCTGTGGGACTATTTTCTTTGCAAAATGCTTCCGTGTTGGTAGTTCATACCTAGGCTCTAGTTGCTGCAGCAGTTCCTTAAATCCCCGGTCTTCAGTTACACTAAAAGGTTGACTATCTAGACAAATTATTCTAGCAATTTTTTCATCAATGGCTTTTGCGCGAGGATCTTCAGGCCTAAACATAGTTTTGTGGTCAATAAAATGCTTCAGCATTAGTTGGGACATTTGTTTCTTGCCGGTTCCAGATGTTCCAGAAGATAAAGGAACAGGATAATCTGGGTCATCTGAATCAGTTGGCTCACAGTAATTTAGTTCCTTTTATTGTTCATTTTAATTGCAACATAATGATTCGTATTCAGATGTTTTTTCATATTGGTTGTGGTATGAGATTTCCCACCACGTGATATTTTCTTTTCACATATGGTACACACGGCATAATTGTCATTTGCCGAATCAACTTTCCACACTTTGCTTGTCATTTAGATAATTACTGGTACTGTAAATATTAACTTCAATTTATTTGCGGCAACAGAAACGTACACAAGTGTTGCCAACAGGTTTTCATTAAATCCAGCTAGGCAATTTGTAAAAATAAGCTTAAAAAATGGTACACGTACATAAAATTCTTTAAAAAAAAAAAAATCACTCTTATATTCTAATGTCCAATGTAACAATATTATAATATTAATGAATAAATACTAGAAATTTACTTTTTTAAAATTCCTCTGGATGATCGGGCATCTCAGCGAGTGTATTGGTACTTGCAGAATCATAGAAAACACAGTGGATAACAAATTGTTTTTAAGCAATCTATTTAGCCCTACTTTAAAACAGAACATACGAAATGCCTTCGCATCGCGAGATGATATTGATAGAGTAAGATTGAAGTCGGTAAGCAACCAAAACAATTTTCCAACTATTGTTCAAAATACATTGGGGATTCACCTGAATCGGTAGCCGTTGCTTAACTAGTTATGAAATCTCAATAGGAAAAAAAAAGCTAAATTGGCAACACTGCACACGGACAAAAAATAAACAATTTTACAGCATAGAATAGTAGATTAGATACGTACAACTAGTCAACACCGAAGTGCTATTTAAGCTGCTAATGAGTACCTCTAAGACCATGCTCACGTCTAAAAATCTGATACGTCGGCCAATTTTTTGAAATGCTGCATGCACGCATCATATCTATGGAGGATGCATGTTTGTTTGCTATTGATGTTCAATGTTAGGGCTTACGTGATCATTGGTAATAAATAAATACGTAACTAATCACCGGAGTGTTGCCTTCTTGCAAATAATTTTTGGAGCTGATTTGTAAACAATGATTTGTGTTTAATTATGTACTTTGCGCTGTTCTGATTCAAATACGATTTTTTTTTAAAGTGAGATTGTACTGCACTTATGTTTTGAATTGTGGCTTAACCTAAAAAGTTCCAAGTTCTTTTTTCATTGAATCCATAGTGTCAATTCTACATGACGATGCTCGAATCTTCGATACCATGAGAATCGAAGGTATCAAGGAATCGAAGAATCGACTGGCACGTCCCTAGGTAAAATAGTAAATAAATATGCTCAGCAGCGGCCATCGTATCTCACAGACTGCAGAACTCGTGCAACAAACTGGTTACTGCTAGCTAAAAATACTTAACCGTATTTTATTTGCCGGCATATCAGACGACTACTGTATTTTTACATCTTTTTGGCCTTCAAAAATTGCAACTTGTCTTATATGTAGGTGTGAAAATTTTTGGTAACCTAAAAATTGTTTGAAAGTTAATCTCTAAGCTGCCTTTCCCGTTGCAAAATGAAAACAGGTTTTTTTTTTACAGAATGAAATTTTGATTAACGTCATTCGTATCACATGCCACTTTTACCTTGCAACGAAACGTGCATCGCTTGGCGATCAATACAACTGGAGCGCGTGCCTGTATTCTTTGTCTTGCCAGCCCACAACTCTCGGGGGGAGAAAGCGAGTATTTAGGTCCGCTTGTTTAGATCATTTGTCTCGCCAGCACAAAACTTTCGGACGGAGAAAACGAGGATCTAGGTACCGTACCACACATTCATATACTTATCAAGTGAAGTCATTAACAAAGTCATACTGTATAAAGAACTGGCATATACAGTGGATTTTCTATGTATCGTTTCTCATAGGAATGACAAAAAATTTAAATACATGAGGGATTTCAATGGATGTGGTCTTAAAATGCTGTAAAATAAAGAAATGGGCCCCACAATGTGTTCTATCGCTGCAGATATTTCAACCCATTAGGTTTCAATGCATAGAGAATCAACTGTAATGTTAATCACACAACAGCTTCAATTCACACGTGAAACTAAATACACACATGTAAAAAAGAGCTGTCAAGTACACACTAATACAGATAAGTAGATACAGTGTTTTCAGTGAAAAAATTTTCATCATTTTGTCAATTTTGATGAGGTGAAATCGTAAAATTTTTGGCTTTTCTCATGTTAATTTGTCATAAATTTCACTAATTGTCTACATACACACATGCACACGAACACACATTTTTTTTTTTTGCTGTTAACAAAGTATGCAAAGTATCTTACTTAAGTTAAATATTTAAATAAACTAGTTTTGTTTTAAAAAACTCTTAATTTAATGGTTAAAAATTAACACATTTGTTAGATCTACAACTTTTGCTGATTTGTTTAGGATTATATAACACACAAAAATGTACAGTAGAGCCCTGATTTAACGAACTCGGGAATAACGAAAACAGCGATTTAACGAAAGGATTTTTAGGAACCTTAGAAAAGTAACAAAAAATGTATTAAGTAACTAACTGACTTCGATAAAATCGAATGTTAATCATAAGTTAAGTCCTTTAAAAATACTAGCACCGACCGCCGTATACACTTATTTCTCCGTAGAAAAGCTTAAACCATTCATCGGGAAACAAAAAAATAAATAAATTGAAAACTTGGGCCACGGGAGTGATTTTAAGATATGCACGCGCGGGCGTGGCCAAGGAGCGACGCTGTGTTGCACAACAAGCGCACGCTTAGATCCTTATCCTCGCAGCTGGTGAGTAAACGAGCATCTAGGTACCCAGTCTCCACAGCGCGGCAGTTGACAGCACAAGAACTATTTCACAGATAGTGCTTTGCATCTCTGTTATAATGCGCTGTAGTGCAGTATGCTCTATGGATTAATTCTTATTACCGATAGAATGCAGTGGTGTGCAGCGTGATTATTTACACTCGCGTCCAGTGATAAAACAAGTGAGTTTATAAAAAAAAACATAATAACGGTATTATTTTGCAGACTTTTACAACAAATTTATTGCCATAAACATAAATAATTTGTTTCTCCGATGCTTAAAAAACGTTCGAGTGCAAAACATTTTTAGCGAGCAGACCAACACAAGTTGTTTCTTGAGCGCGGCTGCATGCAAGCTACAATGGCCGCTGCCACCGTGTATATTTAATTATTATTGTACTGTTTTCTCGCAAACTTTTAATTCAATTTTCATTAAAAAAATTTTTTGTTTACTGTTTTTTATGGGATTTTCCTTAATTTTGTTGGTGTAGCAGGCCGGAGAGAGACAGAAATATTAGCTTTGTTTAGGCGGTCTACACCTAGCTGCAACTTCTACAACTTCTACACTCAAACTGCAACATCGTGTTTTTCTTGCCTGAAATGACGTTTTGGTTTTTTCAACCAAAGCGTTCAGGCGGTGGGTGTAACTTCGACTTTCACACCCGGGTGCTACACCTTCTACACCGCCTTTGCGAGGTGGAGTAGTTTAGGTGTAGAAGTTGTAAAGCAGAATTCGGCGCTATTTTTGAAACCTGTTACAAGTAGCTGTGTTGTTTTTAGTAGTTGGCTTTCCAATTTTGAATCAGAACATCTGCTATATACCGTAGTAAAAATTGTATTCGGTTTCATCTGGGAGGTGTGAAAACAAAATTGCTATTTGTATTTACTATTTTTGTTAACACTTCGTGGGTTATGTTACAACTTGTTATGAATATAATTATGTAACTTACGAAACTAAAACAATTAATTTAAGAATGGATATTCCATTTCCTGTAGAACTACCTGTTATGTGACGTGACATATGAAATGAGCTGCATAGAGGTTATATATTAAGGTTATAGGACCAAAATTTAATTTTATTAAAATTCGTAATTTATGCAAAACACTGTACATATTTGCTAAAATAGGTGCTGTAACAGAACATTCATCATCGGATTCATCACCTGCATCTACCTTTACATGCGTTAAAATATCTCGCAATGTTTAGGTTTACTGCCATATCACTAACACAGAAAATAAATATAACAGTTCACACTCAACTACACCTAGGCGGTCAGGCGGACTTTCTGCACTTCCTGCACCTTTGGTCTCTGACGATCTACACCCAACTACACCTCTGGGTGTAGAAGTTGTAAAGGTACAACCCGCCTGAGCAAAGCTATTGATGGCTCTGTGGTGATAGTCATTACGTGTTGATGGTACACGCAAGGACGGCCTAACTCACCATGCGCACGCTCGCCGAGCGTTCCACTGGAAATTTTTCGCCGAATTTTTTTATTTTCACGGCTGTGGGTTACCTATTGCCGTAAATGAGTTTTGTTATTGTTTTGAGCCGATACACTTTTTTTAAAATTACGTTAAATTCCTACGAAACATGCCTGTGGATTTAACTTTTGGGGGGCAGGAGGGTTGGGGTGTTAAGTCGGATTTAATGAAACATTGATTTGGAGCAAACATTTTTTAGTACCATGGCATTTCGTTAAAGTGGGTTTCTACTGTACATATGAATCAAATAGGGGATACATGTTACTAAAACAACATTTGTCATCTGAATAATACTGCAGTAAAATCAAGTACTAAAATTAATCTAAATGAAAGTCTGCTGTTAATCCTAATTACTGTATTTACTTGCTTCTAAGATGTCTTTTGTTAGGCTTTTCGAGACGTAAAAGTGGGCTGCGCCTTGAATCGATGGCGTCTTACGTTCGCCAGCATTTCAATAGTTGTAGACAAAAAAAAATTAGTAAAAAACCATTTGTTCCGTGATTTGTTAGCATGTACATACAAAGAGGAGTATTGCATCATTAATTCATTAATCTAGAAATAAGCATGAACGAAAACTTAGTCTCAATTCACGTCGCGAACTGTAACGAAAACTAGTTGTATTTGAGTCTTAGGCCATTTTAACACTACTGTGAAGCACACAGCCACATGCCTTACGTGCCGAGCAATTGATAACACTGGAAGTTTTGAAGATCAAGAGGTACTGTCTGAACACAAAAACAATGGTAGAGAAAAGACGTGTGGTGTAGATAAACGGTGATAACACTAAAACTCCACAGTGGTCAAGATATCTGTAGTTTTTTCTTGGTCTCCCTTGTTCTGGCTTTGTTTATTATTTAATTGCAGAAGTTTATGAACATTATGTACCCAAGGGCATTTACTAGCGATTTATTGTGCTTAGCTGTACGAATCAATATGGTGAGCACTAGTAGAAAAAATTGTTTAAGTGGCAAGTTGTAACTGAGAGTGTGTGACGTGTTTCGAGATAACACTGGGTTGTTTTAATTTTTGCTTATTTTATGAAATGAGAGATGTGCTTATCCTTCTAGTATTTTTTATGAAAAAAATAAAAGTGCAGTGGGTTGTTCTAATTTTTGCTTCTTTTATGAAATGAGAGAATGTGCTTTTCCTTTTTTATGGGAAAAAAAGTGCAGTCTCTATCTTCCCTTGCCCTTCCAGATCTGCCGTACATGGTAACAAAGGTGACTGGGACGTTGATGGAAGGGAGGGGGGAAGATAAACACGTGGCTCAGCTGCAGCGGCAAGAAGGATGCAAGCTGCATGTGACAGTCGGACATTTATGCGGGGGGGAGAGGCGGTGCAGCAGCTGCCGCTTCTTTAAACGACACGTCTGTCTGTAGCTTTGCTTTGGGTTGGTGGGGTGACAAGCGACACTTCACTTGACTGCAAGGTCAGTCTTGTTTTGAAAAGAAAGGCTGGAGTGTGTCTTAGACTCTCATATAAACATTTTTTTAAATATTTGTAGCGCTAAAAGGGAGGTGCGTCTAAGACTCTAGTAAATACGGTGACCGCGCGTCCGCGAAGAAATGTGTTCGTCCTATGTGTGCGTGTTTCTATCTGCGAGTACCATCCTGTGAGTACTTGTGCACAATTCTTTCTGTTTTGATTGTAATTAGTAGCCTAGCGGCCTTTCCCGCCATTGTCCTAAATACGGTAAGTTATAGCCAATACTCTTCAGTGTTTTGCATTGTAGCTAACAATTTAAAACTTTGAGGTGAATTTATTTACATCATATTTTTCGGAAATAGTTTCGGTAATAATAATAATTTGACAGTTAAGAAATATGCAATAAAGAATTCACAACTTTTGAGTAATCTACATATGTACCTTAAATATGTTTATTTGTGTTATGTATGTATAATTTATATTTCAGAAGTAAAATTTCTATCTTTGTTGTTTTGGCTGCTTTTTCCACCAGTAAAATTTATGCTGGATTGTGTGATCCATTCTTTGTATTTATGCGATGCATGACGAGTAAACACACCACATGTTGAGAATAACGCGTCGAGAAAACATAAAAATAAGAGACTGAATTCTTGCTGTCGTATAAGTCACGGACTTACAGCGTCGCCATCATGAAATCGACTGCTTGTTGATGGTGGCATACACTACTTGCAGGAGCAGGTATTTCATGTGCCCACGTGTGTTTAGTTCTAAATCATGGGTACACATGTTCGAGTACAACAATACGGAACATTACTGCCTGCCTAGAAGGGAGATGTCTCCATAGTTCAGTCTCAATACGTTGTCTTTATACAGTAATTACACATTTTTACTGTTTATAAGCATCACTGTGAGGGCACATGATACAGCTTATGTACTTGTCTGTGAAACTGTCCCTTCTGAGTGTGCAAGTCTACGACTCTGGTGACACCGTCCATCCCAGGGTGGATCTTGATGATCATAGCTAAACACCATCCCAAGTGTGGTACTCGCTCATCTCTGACGAGGACTAACCACAGCAAGTCCTGGCTCCTGGGTTTGCCATTTCCCAAGAGGTTAGAGCTGCTGTAAATATTCCTGATACCATCGTTTCCAGAACTGATTGATAAGACCACATACCATCTTCCATCTCGGAGACAAACAAATTGTACATTCATCAACCTCTTAACCTGTCTCGGGCAAAGCAACAAGAGGCCTTCCTGTGAGGAAATTCCCCGGTGAGTGCTGCCGGATCAAAGGACACTGGTGCTAGAGGTCATGAGTCAGCTTTATATTTACTTGTGTCACCAGTTCCTCGAGTGATTGCCAATGTTTCCCCAAAGATGGTATTTAATGGTTTTCACAGCAGCTTCCCACAATCCTCCCTGATGAGGACCTACTAGATAGTGCTGTGCCGATCCAGATCGGCGATTTCCGATACTGCCGATATTTAGCCGTATCGGTGGATCGGCCGATATCCGATGCAACTCCTAATATTTAGGTATCGGTGGATCGACTGATATCCGAGACTACATAAACATGTAATATAAACATTTTTTATTTCACGTGCATTAATACCTGTAAACATCCGCGTATCATTACTACATAATTTCCAAAATTAGCATTGCCAAAAATGGAGTGTGCTGCTGAGCGCGCCTAGCACACTGCGAGTCGGTACCGGCAGTAGAAGACGTAGCAAGCCGGCAACACAGCAACAGGTGTGTCTGAAATGCCGTCACACGCAGGCAAGCAGATGGCAGATGTCTAACAGCATGCTATCGTGACAGAGGCGTAGAGTCAAGTATTTTGAATAAATAGATACACTGGACGGGATGTATGACCTTTCTTTGGCTCAAAATTAAGCAAAAACGTCGCCGGCAATATAGATCCTTGCGCCCGCAATGACCGTTTTCGGAAGTTATTTGCAAGAATACCGCAACAAAGTTTATTGAAATAGTAATATTTTTCAGTAGAGTGAAGTATCTTGAATAAATAGGTAACACTATAAGTAGATATGTGACCTTTCTTTGTCTCAAAATGAAGCAAAAACGGCGCCGGCAATATAGATTCTTGCGCCGCAAGGACCGTTTTCGGAAGTTATTTGCAAGAAAGTTTATTGAAATAGTAATACTTTTTAAATACAATGACGTATTTTGAATAAATGATACTCTGGGCGTGCCGCAATGTTGTTGGCTGAAATAGTAATTTATTTCAATAGGCATATAGGCTACATTGGTTGACATCTATGGCTTTTCTTCGACACATCAGGCACAAACTTCGCCGACAACGGTAATTCTAGTTGGCAAAACATACGTTTTGACAAAGCTGTTTGCCTCCTGGGACCTTGTCTTGGTAGTGAGAGATCACACACACATGTACGATGATTTGTGTGCGCAAGGACCTATCTGGAAACGGGTTAGCTAAAAAATAACATAAACGACGCGTCTGCTGTGTCACTTTTGACCACTACGTAGTCACAGCTCCTGACGCTCGCTCGCTCAGCAGATGGGACGTGATGATAACACTACTCCCTTTGTTTCGTAGTTCTTTCGCTTTCTAGCTCGGCTGGCTGTGTGAAAATAATCTGCTTGTATAATGATTCTACTCTGTGCGCGAGTTATTAACACGCTTCACCAATGTGCATGGAGAGGAAGTTGGTACTCAGTTTCAATTTGTTCATCAACAGTTAACAATTACAAACATCAAGATGATGATCATTGTTAATAAGCTTGGATGACGCACTCGCTGAACAACTTTAAACCTACACAATGCTGTTTCATATTTTCTTTTCACCGACGTATTCAAGTGTATCCACAGCTGTTATTAACGGTCGAGCCGATTGCGTGTGCGTGCGTGTATGTGTGCGCGAGCGCACGTGAGGGCTAGTGACACATACTTATGTCTCGCCGCTGACACGGTGGAGGCATTCGGCTATCATCGGACGGAATACTCGGGTTCTTCCGTGACTCAGCATCACTTGCCTATCCCCTCTCTCACAACATTGTTTCCCTTTCCCTCTCGCATCGACGCGTCTTTACCAAACGTTACCGCTCAAATTGCGTCGATATATTTCTCTCTCTCTCACTCTCTCTCTCTCGCTCTCTCTCTCTCTCTCTCTCTATATATATATATATATATATATATATATATATATATATGTGTGTGTAGACACAACACACACATATAAGCCGTTAGGAATAATTGCTACGGGCACTGCCTACCTGCGTATTAAGGTGCGTACACATCTGAGCTGCGCCGTGTAATGCAACGTCGCCGCGAGCGCGCGCACGAGCCCGCGCACGAACGTGCGCTGTTGCACGCCTGTGTTTCCATACATGCGCAGTCTGAAGTGGTCGTGGCAGTATGTCTCTGCGAACAGCAGCAGCAGCCTACATTTACATCAGTTACACTCTGGAACATAGACGAAGAAGAAGAAGGTGGTGGCAAACGAAGTTATACTGTAACAGGCAAAGTTACGGGGGCCATGCGCTATTAATGGATTTAAAATT
>PNEQ01131547.1:0-12755 GCA_003012365.1 Medauroidea extradentata
CGAAGCTCTAGATATAGAAGGCAACCTTCATATCTTAAAGATTTCACCACCTAGGAGGGGGTGAATGTACTAGAAAATGTAGTTATCTTTGACTAATTTCTCTTTGTTGTTTAACTTTAAGTACGACTATCTTGCAAACTAGAACATCAGATCTATTCTGTGAAATAAAGCCTAATTCAGGTTTAAATGTTCTTTCTATCTCAGACTGATAGCTTTGTGCATAAAAAAAATGCTGCAAGATCTGCAGTGCAAATATAAAAGAGCAATAACAAATAAGTGAGTGAATATGTTGTAATAATGTTTTATTTTGTTAAAATGTTAAAATTTTATGAAACGTGTTAAATAGCATAATAAAATATTAAGTCTTGAATTGAATGTTGCTTCCTTCCATATGGATATAATATATACTGGATTCTGGGTGGTACAATGATCAAAACGTAAATTTACATGTTGAGGTAAGCATTTTAGTTATGAAAGTTGTCATATTGCCAGTAAAAATGTAAATGAGGGTTTTCTGAATGTGGTATTCCAAAATATACTAAACGTAGACAAGAAAATCATCTGCGTTACGTTTCTGTCTTGCACAGTTCAAACTTACATTGACTATACGACAGTTTTGGGTTTTTATTAATTGTCTAGTAGAAATTAAAATTCACTTTATCCACAAAACGTGCAAATTATTCTTGAAAATTGTTCACACTTTTTGTATTAAAATTGTATTGCTCTTCTGATGTATCTCATGCATCCAAAGATAATTGCCAATGCCTAAGATTCTTTTAATAATAAAGGAAACAATGTGATAAACTACGGATTTTTGCATTTTAGCGTACTGACATATTCTATATTCTCTTAATGAGTGCTTCTATAGGCGGTTCGCGATAAAGTAAGCACTATTGAAAACTTTCCCTTCTAGAAAAATAATTTTAAAAATAATGTTCAGTGTCACCTCAAACGTTAAATTTTGATAACAGTACCATCTATACACTTATATTGTTGTTTGTGGTGTTTTGTTTATATTACAAAGAGGCAGGAAACTATAAAGTATCTGAAATTAAAAAGTAACTTTGTTTTAAAAAGTGCTCACTTTATCCCGCAAAACCCATAACACTTTCTTGAAACTTTCATAATATACACTGGCCTGCCGTCAATCGCACGATTTAGAAATGTGCGTCAGATTAAATAATTAAGATTTAAATATTTCAAAATTTACGTACACAGCACAACCAGGTAATTTTCCTTATTTTCAACACGATCTTTTCCTTACACGGGCAGCTTGGCTTTGGTATCAGGACTCGTGGAAAGCTAAGCGTTTACCCGCTGCTTCGCTCACATTGTTCTGGGGGAAAAAATGGAATTTTTGTCAATAGAGCACCAATCATCTGTGTTCATAATAGGTGCTCTGACATAAACTGCAGGGCATTTCATTAGGATGCTACTGTATACAATATTGTATGTCAAGCGTTAGGTAGAAATAAACAAGAGAAGCAATGTGACATTATACAGAACATTATTCATGTTACAGCAATAAGTAAGTAAATAAATGTAATATTATAAACTGTTCCCCACGGCCTGCTGCGTGCATGTACTATAGAATTAAAACTGGGACATTTTGAATATACATTTAGTATATAAATGTACATTGCCTTTATTAACTCCATTAGAAATAAAAGTTTTGGACAAAAACTAACACAAAGTTATGTGAATTATAAATAAAGTGAGTTCTTATTATAGTTCTGGTCATTGTACTAAGAAAGTGAAATGAGTAAGAATAAAAGCTGAATAGTACACAAGAAACACGTCCAAATCCGATCACCATTACGGAGCTTAATATTAAAATGTATGCATACATGACGTCATTACTTTATACATAACTACCTTACGACATAATAAACACACACACACATACCTTTGAAATGTTATTAATGTCAACACATTTTCTAGCACGCCCACAAAAGAAAACGACCTGGAGGTCCCCGAATGTCAATTTAGGAGAATTTCAGATATTGACCATGTAGCTATTACAAAAAAAAAAAAAAAAAAAAAAAAAAATGTGAAAGTCAAAAAAGGCATCATCGACTCGGGTCGCCACCTATCTTTATCAAAGTGAAGTTTCAACTTAACAGACCTAAATGTAGATCACGAAAAAACCCTCGAATCGATCCAGAATTTCTGAAGCTGAACTCAAGCAAATATCCCCGAACAAAATGCTACTTATTGGTCAGAACTTAAAGATGAACTTGTAAAAGCAGCCAAATGCACTAACAGGCCACCAAGGAAATGTAAGCATAAGTGGTGGAACAGTACCTGTGATAGGGCCTTATAACTCCGAATGAATGCGTGGCAAGATTGGAATTCTTGAAAAACCACAAAAAAAAGTGGCATGCGTTCATTAAAATCCAGAAGGAGACATCAAAGGTTATAGTATTCGAAAATGTCACCATGAGCAGACCAGACTAGCAGAAATCGAACAAGAGTTCAAGAAAATCTATACCAGGAACTTTTACAGAATGTTTAAAGAAGAACTGACACCTAAAAGGCACCCACTCTCTGTTTTAAACGACCAGATGGGACTCTAGAAACAAGCAATGAAGAAAACTGTAAACTTTCAGCAGATCACTTTAAGGACCTCCTAAATTGTGAAGCCCCTACTAACGAACTCACTTTTGAAACACCAGAATCAAATCCAGATTCAGAACCTCCAACAACGGAAGAAGTTAAACAAACAATTCTCGATTTACAAAACAACGAAGCTCCAGGTGAAGATGGTATAGTTGCCGAAATGTGGAAAATAGGTGGCAGACAACTCACTCAGAAAATCCACAAAATTCTTGTAGAGGCATATAGTGCTTCTGAAACGCTGATTATTGGGGGCTGATCATTGATTAAAGATGTAGAAAAGCAAGACTGAAAAATCGTAAGAAAAATTTTTGGACCATTATGTATAGGGGGAATCTGGATGATACGATGATGTAAAGAATTATACCATCACTCGGAAAAATCGCAGATACATATAGGAAAAAAACGTTTGGAACTTAACTGACATATTCTCAGGCTGGACAATCAGCGATTGACCAAAATAATTCTTAACCTTGCCCTTTCAATGAAATTTAAAAACAACTGACAATGATTGAAGTTGGAAAAGATTTTCAGGAAATAGTCACCACAGGTGACACTATACTAGACAGACCAAAGTTCAGAAAATTAGTTGACAATCGCCACTTTGAAGACCACCCGAATACTAACGTCAGCAAAACCTGGTCAGAAGATCGCAAGAAATGCCACAGTGAGAAGATGAAGAGATTTTGGAAGAAGAAGAAAACAGCAATGCCATCAGCTAAATAAGTTCAATCGCGCTCCTTAGTCGGGCATGACGAAAATAAATAAACACTCATACACGCATACCTAAACACGGAATTAGATTAAAAGTTGTCTAAACTAAAATCTCACACGAACTGTGCAGTTTTCCAGAATAAAAACTATTTTGTATGTTAATCAAAATCCGTTCAGCCATTTTAGTGTGAGGAGGGAATTATATAATTATACTAAATAGCTAGCCCACAATAACAGTAAATTTTTTCCAGGATAAGTATTCTGTGTTTTATTCCAATACTTCATAGTTGGTTTTATCAAAATTAGTTCAATCATTTAGCATGAAGAGATAATTACATAATTATGCTGTAGATCTATCCCACATATATCTCTACACAATATTCGTGTCGATATGTTGCTCTGTTGCTGCGTGAAAGGACAAACCAACAAACACACTTTCACATTTACATTTGTATAGTAATAATTGAATTCCTTCCTGGCGACCATATCGGTCGTCCTCGTCCTATCGTCGTTACACAATTTAGACGATCGTTATTCTATTCTCAAAGTTTCGAAAAGCTACAAATTTAGTAATTTGAAATTGACATGTAAAATAAATTGAATCAGTTGTTACGAAAAGGCCATCAGTCATGCTGTAACAGACCTCCTTGCCATTCGTTTGATTAAATGTAATATTCATTGCAAATAATGCAATATGTGATAGAATTGTCGTACAGAGTCAGTTGACATTTCATTCTAATCAGAATTATGCGATTAATCTTGTTCAATCGTAATAATTTGTTTAATTCCATTTATTCCTAATTTAGTTTTGTATATTGGCCAGAGACGAAGGATTGGAGAGGAGTATTTTGAACTGTGTCACGGCTAATTAACCCGCCGACGGAAAGAGAAAGCTAGGAATGGAGGCCGAGTGTTTGCCCACAGCCTTGAATTTGTGTGGGAACCAAGGCTAAAGGGGCGAGAAGTAGGTCAGCTCAGGGGCGTGGCTTCACTTACCCCCTGAAGTAAAATTTAATATTAACTTTAATATTAGATAGCGTAGAAAGTTCAAATTTTGTATATAAGTTGGTGTGTATGTTAATGTCAAGCTGTATGAATTTTGAAAAGATATATTAAACCGGTGTGGAGGAAAGACTATGTTTACTTATGTCAGTCGTCCACAGAGATTGTGATTGGCTGGGAGTAAATGGGGGGGAGTTTTAGGGAAAGTGCCACGAGTGCGTCGGTTAGGTTTGTTTGGGGGACTCGTGCCGTGGACACCACAAGAGGTGGTGGTGTCCCGAGCAGCGGGAATTCGCGGGGGTCCGCGAATGTGCCGATAGGACTTCGGCGTGAACACCACGAGAGGTGGTTTGTACCTTGCCGCAGATATTCGCGTTTTATATTTGTGAGACTCACTGTTCGGACACCACGAGAGGCGGCTGTGTCCCGAGCCGCGGGAATTCGCGTCGTCCACGGATTATTTGTGGAGACTCTAGTTGTGGCCGTCACGAGAGGTAGACGGGCCATAGATTCGCGAGAATCCGCCTTTAAGATTTGCAGTGTTTTTGGACGTCACCAAGATCATAACATATTTACAATGCATTATTAGGCATGAATGAAGTCTGGTGAAGTGTCGAATAGGTAGTTTGTACGTCTTGGTAACAGTGGGTAAATTTCAGAACTGTATTGACTCATGCCCTTTTCAAAAGGAATGTGTATTCTTGGTATTACAAACAGAAAATTTAACACATCACTATAACTTTACATTATTATTGCATTGTACGATTGGTTTTCTATCAACTTATCAGCATCATATTTAATATTTACACAGAAATCCATTACGCTTGTGTATTATCACGACTAGCAGTGCGCCCGCGGCTTTGCGCGCATGGAGAGGTGCCGGAACGATTTTGATTCAGGGGGGTGCAAACAGTGGCGAATACAGCAGTGTAAGAAAGGAGGGGGGACTATGCCTTAAAAAGTGTGTATGCACACACCCAAAACCAAAAGCGGGGGTCCGGGAAAACTTCGATTTTAGTGATGCAAAATAATGCTTTTTAAGGAGTTTCTAGACAAAAAAAATTGAATAACATAAGTAAGAAATTTTTATATTTTTTAATAAATTTATTTTAAAACGTGAATTGTGCTAATAAAAAAATTAAATTATTAAGCTTTTGGGTCTACATGCATTTATATTTACGTTGGCTCTTGATACGCGTAAGTAGTCCTTTAGTTTTTTGAGTCAGAAGCCATATTTCCCAAAAATTTGGAATATTGAAAACGTTATATATATATATATATACACATTACAAGAAATCATTAAAGGCAAAGCTATCACCACAGTTAATAACTTTGAAAGATATTTGTTTCATTTTTGTATTCAGATGTACTAGCGCAATTGTTCATTTAACTTACAACAATAAGGCTACTCATATTCATTCGTCTTTCCTTCATTTTACAGGACGCATCAGTAACGTTTCTAAAATTTTACTGTGGATATAGGTCAAAGCTAAACCACAGAGTTTGACCTGTCCAATTTTCAGTGGTGGATCAAGAAGTTGAAAAAAAAGAAAAGGGGGGGTGGGGTGGGGGAGTGAGGTATCGCATTCATAAACTTGACTGTATGTATAATTTAAATTATTTTTCAAATTTCAGTAACAAGTTTCATGGTTTTATTTATTAACAAACAACTTGTAAATGACAGCTTGATTTATTGTAGTCTATTCATTTTCATACAGTAAATTTTCAACATGCTAATGCTGGAAAAATGCATAAAAAGTCACACTGTCTGAAAACTGCAGTCTAATATTTCTGAATACATTGGCGAATGTACAAACTGAAAATAAAAAAAAAAAAAGACGGGGGCTTGCATTTACAAACTTAACAATATTTATTTTCCAAATTTTTATTTTTTAAAATGAACTGTTTCATATATGCAGCAGCAAGTTTTGTGACATAATTGATGTGCAAACAACATATAAACAACAGCTCGATTTAATATAGTCTATTCAATTGCATAAAATAGACATTATTATTTCAACATACTAATGTAGAGAAAATCGGCGTAAAAGTCTCACTTTATGGAAATTGCAAACATCTGAATACAAAACACTTGTAAAAAATCAAATACGATTTAGCTTCGGCTTCGAATTTACTTATTTTTAAATAATTTACTCTGCACTGTACACGTTGTTGTTGAATTATTATCCAGTGGTTTAAAGAAATATAACAAATTTGGTTTCATTTATGGAAAACTTAATTTAAATTACCAAGATGTCATACCAAATGAGCCTACAATAGCCAAATAATAGGCATGGAAAGGTACGATGACGAGCGGACTGGAATATTCGGTCGTCAATAAAATCTGAACTACTCATCAAAATTCGACGAGATTTGTTTTTCGAGTAGATATTTTATCAGTGGACGTTTGCTTTACTTTCGAGTAAAAAAACCCCTTTTTTTAAATAAGGGCTTTAAACCATCAAATCTACAAAAATTGAAAACTGTAATTTTTATAATTTTTAATGTGATAATAAGTAGGGACAGTAAGGGCATCTGGCTCAACTGGGAGCAAAACCGCACAAGGTACATTTGATTAACACGCCCCCCCCGCCCCGGGTGGAGCAAGGGCTCTGATTGGCCTAGAGGGTCATTAGGGGGGCGTGTCCTTGGCTAGGATTTGTCGTAGAGGTCTTTTGGTACGAATAGCACCTAAGTGCCATGAGGGCTGTGATTGGCTGAGAGCTTAAGCCCCACCCCTAAGAGGGGAGGGGATGGGATGTGAGGGGAAGTGAGGGGAAATGAGGAAATGGACCCTTTTGGTACAAGTTGTGCATAAGTGCCATGAAGGGGAAGTGTATACCCCCTCCCCTGCGCCCTATCTGCTCTTATAGCATATCCCCGGCATTAAAGCATACCCCTGGAGCTTCCCCTGTCCTTATAGCATAGTCCTATAAAGCATACCCCATGTAACCTTTCCTGTCCTTACAGCAAACCCTCTGTCTTATAACATACCCCTGCCTGTTCTTGTGACATACCCCTGTAGCCTCTTCTGTCCTAATAGCATACCCCTGCATTAAAGCATACCCCTGTAGCCTCTCCTGTCCTTATAGCATACCTCCTGCATTAAAGCATACCCTCTGTAGCCTCTCCTTATAACATACCCCTGCTTATAGCATACCCCTGCTTATAGCATACCCCTGTTTATAGCATACCCCTGCTTATAGCATACCCCTGCATTAAAGCAAACCCCATGCAGTCTCTCCCTCTCCCCTGTCTTACACCTCCCTACCTTATGACATTCCCCCTCCATCCATAAAGCATGTCCTTGTACAGCCCCTTCATCCTTGTACCCCCACCCATTACCTTGTAGCATACTTCCTCCTTATTACCTCCCTATCCATATGACATACCCCTCCAGCCTAGCCCCTCCCTCTAGCTTAAAGCATAGTCACCCTGCAGCAACATACACAGGTGTCACCCACGGTTACACCTCGGTGATGTACACGCTGCCAGAGGAAGAAGATGACCATATGGGGTCTCGTACATACACCGAGTAATGCGATGACACCGGTCATTGGTTAATGGCACACAACCCGTGGATGTACGAGCGATCGCAAAACAGTATTGATTGCTGCAGGGAGAATTGCGTGGTGGCAGCTATTGATGTGGGCGTGTGGGTGGGGAAGGCAGTATTAGAGGTATTTAGGCAGGGTCGGTAGGGTGAAGGTGAAATGAGGTGTGGATGGGGAAGTAATGGAAGTAATACCCGGCTGATTGAAGCAGTGAGATCCTTGTTGTCTCGGGGTCGTGACGCCGAAGGCCCAAGGGACTGCGTGCACAGATGCTAAGAGATTTGTACGGCGAAGGGAGCTGTATAGCCTCTCCCACGTTGTGGTCTGTAGGCCGAGCCACACGCCATAAGTCCTTACCCAATCACAGGGCACAGAGGTAACACTCGTAAACGAAATAAGAAATTTGTGGTAGAATTACTCACGTTTACTCACAGAAGCATACAAAATACTAGGGTGCAGAAGGCATCACTAGCGAAGAGGGCCTGAACCTTTAGCCCGTTCAGTAGGCAGTGCTGATATAATGGCTAGAAGCCGGTGGAAATGATAAAGTTGTTAAGCCCCTCGCGCACGAGCCGGAAGGGGATGGGGGGGGGGCCTCTGGGCCGACAAAAGCTAAAACGTTCTAGTTGAAATACTTTACACTATTGTAATGAAAGTGATTTATATAAAACAAAGGTGAAAGGCCTGGAGTGCACACGCGAGCTGCCGCCCCTGAACGCGCGCAGATGCCAACGGCCAGTTTCCGGCTCGGAACACCGCAGCGCTGCGTCCGAGCGGAGGTGGCGGGGGAAGATACTATTAACACATAAAAATCTACACTGGACTAAAGACATAATTACACAGAAAATAAAATATTATGCATTGAGCATATCAGAGTCACTAAGTTAAAGAAAGTAACATATTTATGATATGGGGTGCGTTCATAGTGCCCCTCGTATAAGGGTGCTTTCAAAAACACATGTCTTACTAAAACGAATACATATATATAACACAAGACGGTTGCCATAAGTACTGATGACTCCAATTAATTAAGAAATACACTGGACACAATTGGCACACTCAGAGGGGTTACACACATACATACACCCACACACACGCTCTCACACGGCACAGTGTCGCTGGAGGGGGTGAGGGCGGCACAGATACGGTGCAACAGACGGGTTATGCCAGAGGGTGTGCTCGGCACACGTCACTATGTTGCCAACCACACCTCTACCATCCACGCCAGAAGAGGTTGTTGAATACAGACAGCTCAACATGCCTATATGCCAACCACCAGCTGACAAGTAAGTGCCAGCACTCTCTGTCTCATCCCCACCACCATCATCATCACAAGATGGCGACTAGCAAGTAAGTATCAACTCTCCTCAGTATACTGTGTGCCTTCGTTGCGATAACAGTTGTGCGGTTATGTCTGTGGTAAAACATTAGAATTTTCACGTTTAAGTTTAATTAAATTTACACCGGATAAGACTGACAGTTACGACTACTTAAACATTGGCTCTCGCTGTGTGCTCTACAAGCCACATATTGGTGAAACACAGTTCCAAACATGCAACGGTGTACTTCACTTGTACGGCTATTGGGATATTGACCATATCTTCCACAGAAGAATCACAAACTGCTCATCTAGCCATTGTCCAGTAGCAAATCTTACACCACTCACCGAGCTTCCAGCAACAGCCGACGAGTTGTACTTAGCAGATGAAGAAACAGATATAGAACCTACCTAGACCAACGCCAGAACAAACTTTGTGCTGCGTAAGTTTCAACAGGTCTTCTGCAGTTGGTTTGAATCCTGCCTAACAACACCGCATACATCACTTCCTGCGAGGCAAGATTTTGTGTGTTATCTGTGTGAGTACAGTGTTATAACCAGTGATTAAAAAAATTTTTTTTTGCTTCTGTGATGTGTTAGACTCTATAACTTAAAAATAATGTTTGCGTGTATTCAAGGTTTTAAAAATTTCCCCGAACCCTTCATTGTTAAAGAAATCGCCACAAGTATTTTGGACACACATCAGTATTTACCTTTCTCCATCCTTATGACTGGCCTGTTCTTGATTCAGAAACACAGAAGAAATTCAGGTTGCAAACATATGAAAAACACAACCTAGTGGTATTATTAGCTACGACGATATAGGGAAAGTAGTAAGCTCTATAATACTCTATGACCATATTTCTGTCTATGTTCACGGTCTAAGTGGTCTATGTTCTAGGCAGAGGACAAGAGAAAATAGGTTTTTTTTTCGCATGGTCTGCCAGTTTTACCAGCCGAGGGCAAGTACCATTTTTCGCTGGCAGCGAAATGGCAGGACGCCGGACGGGCAGTTGCTAGTGGCTGTGACCACTCGAACGATATCTGGCAGTAAACAAGCATGTTGTTGTTTTGAAAAACACCCGCGAAGGTTTGTTTTGAAAGTTTAGCATTGAAATCTAAATTTGGCTTCCCGACGTATTTTTTTAATTACATTAATAAATAGGCCTACAAATATTTTCGTTTAGGCCTAAAGAAGGGAAAACCAGAGATCGCAGGACTTCTCACGTAAACTAATATCGCCAGACACGAAATAATTTTATACACATAGCGGAAAAATACGTTTTTAATGGGCCTTGCGAATTGTTTAGCATGTGATCTTCATTACACATGGCGAATTTGATACAATGTACGAAATTGTCTTTGTAAATTTTTGTGGGAATGTTCAAACTAATTTAGTTTCACAATAGGCTACATTAGTCAGTCAGTTCAGTTGGGTAGGATAACTTTGCTGCTGACGAACATTAGACGCTGGCTAATTTTTTAGTATAATATATATAACATTATAACATCTTGTTAATTGCAAGTTATTTAATTTTTGTCGGTTTGTTTGTTTATACGAGCACAATTTTTTAAATTTGTGCTACTGAAGGTTAATATAATGGTTCAGAGAATGTTCGTGGCATGTATTTTAGCACCCCATAATTTGTAGCGCCCTTTCCCCAGGTTTTTTAATGTTATTCTGCCTCCACCTTTTTTGGTGGTCTTACCCTACAATTTTCTGTCCACCTACCCTACATATTTCTATCCATCTGCTCCAAGGTTTTTAATGTCCATAGGTACCCAACATTTAGTGGTTCTACCCTACAACTTTATGTTCACCTACCCTACATATTTATGTAGGCCTACCTCTGCTCTAAGATTTTAATGACCTTGCCCCACATTTTTGGTGGTCCTACCCTACATATTTCTGCACCTCTGCTCCATGATTTTAATGTCCCTGCTTAACATTTTTAGTGGTCCTACCCTACAACTTGCTGTTCTCCTACCATACATATTATTGTACCTAAGATTTTTAATGTCCCTACCCATTTTTAGTTATCCTATCCTACAACTTTCTGTTCTCCTACCCTATATATTTCTGCTCCTCTGATTCAAGATCTTTAATGTCCTTACCTAACATTCTTAGTGGTCCTACCCTACTAGTTTCTGTTCTCCTACTCTACATATTTCTGTATCTCTGCTCCAAGATTTTAATGACCTTGCCCCATATTTTAGTGGTCCTACCTTACATATTTCTGTACCTCTGCTCTATGATTTTTAATCTCTCTGTCCCACTTTTTTGTTCCTATCCTACAAATTTCTGTTCCCCTTCCTTATATATGTATATATCACTGCTCCATGATTTTATAAGTCCCTGCCTCACATGTATAGTGTTCCTATCCTACAATGTTGTGTGTCTACCCGGACATTTCTGTACCTCTGCCTCCTAAAATGAAGTCGTAACTATAAAATACTCTTTGAGGAAAGAGTTAAACAACAACTTGAGCTAGACCTACCACAAAATGGTTAAAATTACAAATTATTGTATTCTATATGCCTTTTTGCACTCTTGTAGCGATAACATGTTCGTACTTAGTAGGCCTATTCTGCAACATATTGTGGGGTACCGGTAACTTAAAACTTGACTTTTTAAAGGACAAGTTTTGTTAATAATCTCCATATAATACGAAATTTACATTCTACGACTTTACTGTCAAATTCTCATATTGATGCGTTTCAAGATTTCTTCACTAAATGCCTGGGAAAGGCATTTAATGTGTAAAGCAACTCGTAGACGAAATCGTAACACATTATACAATATCACATAATGAAATCTTGGATGTATTTAAACAATGACAGTAAAAATTTTAATTTAGGTTTGATGCATGACGCCTCTGGGTCGTGTCAGGTGGGATGTCACAGTATAAAGTTGCCCGGCTTTTACCTGTTGGTGTGGGGGAGTGGGTCGGCGACCATGGGCCTTCCTGTCCTGACTCCGACGGCGTGTGTAGAGAGTAGCGTCGTCCCTCGAAGCTGCTGCAGCGTCCTCGGCGTATGCTGTTGAGAGACATCTACTACCACTACTGAAATGAAAGTTGGAGATACAGATGACTCTTAAGGTACGGTTTATTGTGGTCACTCGTCCTAGAGCTGACCACCATGTACCACGCTACTGTTCTCGCCCGCAGCACTGGCGTAAGCGGTTAAAGTGGCACGAGGCCAACAATGGAAAATTACGTGAAATCCTTAAACGGGTGCTGAAAAAGCTCTCCCCGACCGCGTGTCAATCCCTGAGGCCATGCAAAAAAAAAAAAAGTTCCGGTACGTTACTGATAAACTATTGAAAACTAAAATGACTTGATCCCAATATATTGGGCCTCAGGGAGACGGGAACGTGCTCCACGCGCGACTTAACGCTCCGGTGATCAGGCGAAGACTACTGACATGGCGTCTGGAGGGAGGACACGGTAGCCCGCGTTCCCGCCAGACTTGGTGGTTAAGCTCTTACAAGCTAAACTAAAGTAAAATTCATTACAGAATATCATCCAAAATTACAAAAACAATTATTA
>PNEQ01131549.1:0-12757 GCA_003012365.1 Medauroidea extradentata
TTATAATGTTGAATACAATATTGTTCAAAACCATGTCAGACTCACGGCTCACACAAAAATAACATGTCATATCATCCTACAGATTGTGATTTACTTAATCTTCCATGTCATCGTCGTCATCCTTGTCCTCTTCAACGTCTTTGGATGTGGAAGCCTCGCGTTCAGACAGGTACGCTTAAACTATTCCTATTTTTTAAAAATAGTTTCTTGAGGAATTACGTAGTCATAACAACACTTCTTTTCTCTTTGCAACAAAATTTCACACGCAAAATTGCATGAAGAGTATCAATTTTCATTCTGTTGCACTTTTTATTTTTAATCACATTTACCTCGCTAAACACACATTCAACTGCAGCATTCGAATATGGCATTTCCACTTTCATTAGCGACGATTTAAAGCGTTGATCTTAAACACACTCATTACAAAACTTTTGAGCATAATTAGTTTTGAATTTGCTCATATTAATATCCAAGAAAATGCTTAACAAAAACACGCACGCTACCTTTATTTGTCCCGCACACACTGTACTAGTAGAATAGAATGCGTGATTGGCTTCGCGTCGGTAGCGGCATGAACCTGCAGCCCAAGCACTGATAGCTGGCAGCAGGCAGAATAATGACGTACATTGACAGGTGTGATGACTGATAAAACTGGTGAGCATGCATCGCATATGCTGCCTTTTAATTTATTTAGGATGCCCCCCAGTGGAACCAATTTAGATTTATGAAACATCACTAATGCCATTTACAAAAATTACTTTTAAAACTGCAAAATAATTCATTTAAAGGAGTAAAAAAACAGTTTTTCCAGATTTCTGAAAATTCACCAGATTTGTCACCAGATTTTCACAGAAATCACTAACTTTTCGACTTGTCGCAAATGAAAATTTTTGGCCACCAGACAATCTTGGAAATCACCAGATCTGGTGGCGAAACAAGTTGGCAACTCTGGAAGAAGGCCGAGGTGCTGTCCAAACGGGATTCACAGCCTTGGATTCACGGAAAACAAGATGGCGTGCTTCCGGAAATGTTCTTGGTAGAGAAACTTGACGTCGTCCCAAGCCCTAGGCCTGGGAAGTTCAGCCCGTCCTGACCATGTGACAGGGTTTCCTCGGTGTGCTCCGGACCCCCCCCCCCCTACCACAAACTACAACAGTGCCGGTTAGTGCGGTGTCGTGTGCCAGCGACACGTGTGTGTGTGTGTTTGAATTGCCGCCTCCACGTGACGTCACAACACCCCACCACCACCAACCTCACCGCCCACCGCAAAGCACTTCACGTAATCAGAAACTAAAATAAACAAACTGAGGACTGAGCTACGGCCAGCAATCAACCTGCCTTCAGCCCGAGCCATTGTAATATTAAGTCTTGTTTAGTTTTATTCAGCCACGTGGTCACACAATTCAGGGTCAGTGTTTTGTGTATGTTTATGTTAAGGGAATGTTAATTAAGTAATTTGTCATCACCAGTAATTCTTATTATTTTTTATATGTCTCACTGCCACTTAACTTGTACTTGCATTCACCTAAATTTCATTATCACTATTGTAACGGTACTTTAACGTACTTGCCGGCTAGGAGCACGCTCGACGCCATCTTGGCAGCCCAGTTCATCGTAAGTCGGCCACGAGGTAGGACGTGCATCCCGGAGAGGGCTCTCAACTTTGTTTTCACTGATAGTAGCTGCAATAGTAATTTATATTTCTAATCATCTTTTTTTTTTGCCCTCTTCGTTTACCACGTGTTTTTTTAGCTCGTGCGCTTAACGCCTATGCTCTTCAATTTAATTTCTCCGCCTGCGCGTCCGGGCCGAGGAATATACATTTACGGCAGTCGGCCGCCTCCGACATAGTGTAACAGGACTCTACTGCAGAGACTCAACTTTAGTGTGTGCTAATTTAAATTGAACCGGCCTGCGTGCCGACTTAAAAGCCGTTTAACCGAGAGAAAGAGCATGTGTATTTTTCATTGTGTGCGTGACCACGTGGCGACCACTGTAACGTGCTACCTGTGTGTTTGCTAATAAAACACCGCTAACCAAGTAAGTCTGTTGTTAATTATTTAGTAACGTGTCAGAGCTGACTATCATTCTAGTCCTAGGGCAAGGGGTTGTGTGGGTGACCCGAAGAACCCACGTGGTGAGTTAGCTAGTTCTCTGAGTGCTTCCACGTTGTAGCCATCAACCACAGCATCATTCACCACTGCAGGAAGGAGAGGACCGCCAGCCGAACAAACCACGCCCTGAACCGTCAACACACCGTCCTAGTCGGGCAAACTGCTAGGTGGCGCCCATTTCGCAATCCAGCACCATCTCCGCTTCATCTTACACCTTCCACAAAATTAATAATCAGTCAACTTCCTCTCCTACCTAACTGAGCGGTGACAAACTATTTATTTTGGGTGCAAGACTAAAGATATTCAAACTGTTTTAAGTTCCAGAAAATTACCAATCAGATTCATGTTTTTCATGACAAGTAAAAATATTATAATAATTAACAGAATTTAAATACAAATAATCGGCGCTCACTTTCCTAGAAATTACCCAGCATCCTATATTCCTCTACTAGCCTGTCTGGCCACTAATCCCCATACCTTAGAATTCTTGACCATAAATCAAGAAAATTGAAATAAATGAAGTTAGAATAATTTTATACAAAAACATTACTTAAATAAATTCCATAAAATCACATGCTGATTCAAATGAGTCCAAACACTATTAGTTTATTATAAAATTTAATGCTTATGTGAAACTTAGTACACTCCTCCACCACTTATCCGGCATTCAGTTATCCGGTACTTCAGTTATTTTGCATGCATCTGCCGGCCATTATTTTTTTAATTTTTTTATATAATTATTTTTTTTTTAATTTATATTTTTTCCATTAGCAACCGAGGTTATTAGAGACATATACATGAGTACATGTATAATTTTTCTGTCGGAACTGCTCATTGAAAACAATTATGCCTTTTCCGGGACTCGAATCCAGAATCATACAGAGAACCGGCGTGCAACCCACTGTGCCACGGAGGTCTGTGAGATGCAGGCAGGCAGGTGGCTGAGCAGTAGAGCGCCGGTGTGCTGTGACTGTTAATAAAAGAGAGGCCAAAACACTTACCAAAACGTTTGACGGATATGTTCACGAAATTGCCAGCCTCTACAAGTACATGCACTGAAGCAAGTGATCCAATTCCCAACACGAACGATATGGCAACACCAAGAATGAGCGGCGTGACAACTCCTGTCACGAGCGACTTGTACGACGTAAGTGATAGTGATTAGACCGGTAAATACATAGGAGATATTTGCAAACTTTAGTAAACTCGGAATGCTGACTTTGTTTGCGTGTTACATACATACCTATTGCTGTGTAAATATTTCGTAAATAACTTAGCGTACGTAACTTATAAATCATACATTATTAGGGGTGTACAGTAAGTGGAAATAACTTAACATTGTAATTAATAAAAAGATACGTATGTGAAAAAACTACAGACAAGTAGCAATTAGTTGAGGTAAACAAGAAAACTGCTGTCCCTACGCATGGCCATTCACAGCTGGTCCATGAGTCAGCGAGCGCCGAGCGACCACCCAGGACGAAACAGTAGCACCCGTGGAGTGGGGAGAGCGAGAGCAGCTGATGGTCGCGCAGGTACTGCCCGCGTCTTATTAATAGTACGTAGTAGGTAGTATTTACATTGATGATTTTATATTGTAGTAGGTAGTATTTACATTGATGATTTTATGTGTGTTCAAACTATTTTTCACTGTATTTTAATAATAATGAATAGCACCTGAACTAAAAGTATAGTATTACACTATTTTTGGTACAAGTTCTGTATTTATCAAAATTATTATACTTTGTTTATTTTTTGCTTCAGTTATCCGGGTAAATTCAAATATTCAGCTCACATCGTCCCCCGAACATACCAGATAAGCGGTGGAGGAGTCTTTTACTATGGTTTTGTTACACATACAATAACTTAAATAATGTTACATTAAAACATAACTATGCATCTTATTATTAATTTACACTTGCACCAGAGCAGTAGTTGTGTTAAGCTACCAATAGTGAAATTGACTCACGGCTCACTGTTATTAATCATACTCTATATTTGATATTTACTCAGTTTTAGCAACAATGCTGATTTAGCAAGCTTATCTGCTTCCTTTAGAGACAGTAGTATAGAAATTATATCAAAGGTTCATTGTTTTCAATTGAATGTTGTCTCTGCTTTTGCTGAGCACCAAGGTTTAGCCAGGGCGATAAAAGCACATCATTGAAATTATGCACATAAACATGCCGAGGCCACCCGTACTCTGATCCTGGTACATCGAGAGTTGCAACCATGACTTAAGGGCTCGGTTCACCTCAGTTTTCAACGTTTTTATTTATTTTTATATTTGTACCAGATTTTTTTTTTCTTAATTTAGACATAAATTGTGATTAAATCTTCCTCTTACAAAACTTTCGTATCTCTCATAGTTTTTGCGTAATGAGTCGTAACATCAAAATTTGCACTTTATGGTTTTAAGTACGCCACTAAAACCAACTGACATACCAAACCGACAAAATTCACAGTGTATAACAATGTTGTAGGCTATGATTTGACATATATAAAAACAAAAAATAAACTACTTTTGTAGTTAATAAAAAATGCTGAATTTTGATAGAATATTAAAAAAAATATCAATAATTTTTTATAATACAAAAAAATATATATAATTGTAACATTCGGTATGGCAGCTTCGGCAACCTTAACCATCCTTCCAAGATTAGTCTAGAAGGTACATCCACAAGAACTGGCTCAGATTCCAGCAGCATTTCCTAGGGTACATTGGTGCAAGTGGCAAAGATCCTCCATGTTCCAGCCCAGGCAACTGGAGGAGAAAGAAAGAGAGAGAAATTCTCCAGAATGAAGGCAAGAACACTTCTGGATGTAGCAGGTGAAGATGCTATTGACCTGGCAGTTACATTTGGGCTTACAGACGAGGAGATGGATGATTATAACCAGCTCATGAAGGCTTTCAATAAC
This sequence comes from Medauroidea extradentata, assembly GCA_003012365.1. NCBI lineage: Eukaryota > Metazoa > Arthropoda > Insecta > Phasmatodea > Phasmatidae > Medauroidea > Medauroidea extradentata. The sequence continues at coordinate 5,034 of PNEQ01131549.1, forward strand.
TATGCGGCTCCAAAAATGGATTAAATATGCTAGTGTTACATTTTGAACCAATGCAGCCGACAGGAAGGCAAGACTTTTGATCAATTTTTTAACTAACCAAAAAATTAATTAAAAGTTGCAGAGACCAGGAAGAAAGAAAGTAAGGGACAGAATAGTATTTGTCATCAGAGATAGTTAGCGTCATGATGTTCTTGTACGATTGGAACTCCTGACGCTGGATCAAGTAATAAAGGAATGTCGGGCAGCAGAAAGAAGTAATGTACAACAGAAAACTTCAGTAAAGGGAAGATAAATCATTAACTGTAGATACAGTGTGTGCAGGCACACAAGGAGCGAACACGAGCATTCCACTAGTGAAGCTCAAGTTGGGTGTGTTAGACACAAGAAAACTTATCTAACTTTTTTTTGTGCCTAACCATAGGCTATGTTACAGTAGTCGTGTTTTTTGGTTTTGATAACAGTTTTACTCAAACTGGTTCTCTTCCAGAAGTGCTCATACAAAATTTGGTTTCAACATGAAAGTTAAAGTTAACACATTTTGTTTATCTACGATGTGAATGTTTTCCTCTGAATTTTGTTTGAATTTGTGTCAACAATATATATTTCGCTAAAATAATTAAACTTGTACCGCCAGTTTACAAAACTTTTATTCCGAGGGAAGCAGGTGGGACAGTGCAAAACCTTACCATTCAGTGTGGAAGAGTTTAATTAAACATCGTCCAGTTGGAGGCACGTCACAGCATGTATTTATTTCCTAGATTAATTTTATTCTTCATTCCCTCTATGCTCCTATTATAATACAGTGAAACGCTGTTAAGACGTTTGTGTTGGAACAGAAAAAAATAATGTTTATTAACCAGGAAAACTTAAAAGGGTTAAATTATGCAGGTTGATACAGAAAACAGAACGCAAAATTATGTAACTTATTAAGCAGGAAACTTCTTAAGAGGGTTTCACTGTATTGCATATTGTATAATCAACAACAATAATTGTTTCTTTGTTTTGCGCTGTGTCCTTACACTCGTACACAAGCCTCCAAGTTCTAGATGACAAACAAGTCTTGCAGAGAGGAGCTTGCTGTCGGCTTCGTACCCTTCACTTCAGACAGGTCGGGTAGCATGGGTGCAATACTATCCAGCCACAGGAGGGAGGGTTTGCCCAATCCTCATGATTCCTCCTCTACTCTTCTTCTCAAGAAAGAGACGGCCGGTGCAAACTTGCTGGTTGCGGAGCACATATTCTGACATTTAAAAACGTCTATTTTCAACGTGTGGTGCTTCCGAACTTACACTGTATTTATCGGTGTGACATACTTTTAATTGATGGATACTTTCTTCAAAGAAAAATCTAGATTCGTATAAAAAGTGGTTTACGGTTTCAATGATAACTTGTTTCTGAAATATGCACCAGACTTACATGCTTGGAAGGAAACACAATAAAATGTCTCAGTGAGTTTGTTATTTCTAAGTTGTAAAATTCTCTATTAATATCTATGACCATACACAATAATGTTACAGTCGTTCAGCATGATGAACTACTTACAAATGTCCACATTTCAGAGGTTCTGCACATGCTTTAATAGAGGGGCAGAAAATTAATTCTTAAATGGCTATAGGACTTTTCTTATTATCCCATTATATTTTTCTAGCCAGCTGAGATATTGAACTGTCTGCTTCATAATGATGCTTACGTAGCTAACTAATGGAAGTTTTTCTAATGGCTGAAACTATTTACTTATTACAGGGTAAACAAAACAGACAGGTAAGCAGGCATCTACTCTCGCACACAGCGACTATTTACAATACAGTACTTGATGAAAAATCACGATGCTTAGCCACCAACAAAAGTCCAAGTAACTTTTCATTTTTTTCCCTGTGGTTCTCCTTCAAATTTGTTACTTTTTCACTACAAATGTTCCACTGATCTACAGAAACAAGGTTTTGGTAATAAAGGGGACCATTACATACTGGTTGAAGTTCGCAACATATTTACATAAAATCTCATAAACTTATTCAAAATAAAATAATGCTACTACACATTTAATTTCAATAGTTTATTTACATGATACATATAAATTTTAAAGAGTATCACATAATAACAAAGTTACATTACCACTGCAGCTGTTTTCGTATTATGGTGAATACTGCTGTAATTTCAATTGAAGGCACATTACTGAATAAGGTTACATCATGGACCCTTGATGAAAAGTAGCTACGCTACTTCCTAACTACGTTCAATTACTACATTTTAAAATAAACCTTAAGTACAATACTTGTTCTGGAACTTGACTAACTTTCCTACAAGTTGCTATACGTATATGTATGAGACAACAACCAACTGTACAACAAACACAGCATTCTCTTGAACAGTAATCATTCGCATACTTCCTGAAACAATGTTACACCAGGTGCTTTGTAACTATCCCAACTAATTTAATGTGACTATGCACAGTGGCAAAAACACTGTAAAGTGGCATAGTAACAATGCAATAGAACTGTGCTAATTAACCTTACTACAAACAACATTACTTTAGTTCATAGCAAATAAATTATAAAGCACATAATAAATAATCTTCCACTAAAACATTCCCACTATCAGCAATACACAATACACTAGGTGGAAAATATTCCTAACCACACTCAATACCCTTTGCAGTCAGGTTTTCTGAAAATGTAGAAGCTTGAGGAACCAAAAACATGCAACATGATGTGTGACTGTACAAATTCATCCGACCATTTAATAAAAGTATAAGCCAACAAAGAAACTAGGAACTTGCATTTACACCAAACATACAATGGTTAGTTCAAGGGGAATGCAACAAGGCAATGATACAACATTTCTAACTACAGTACTGCTTGTGCTACGTTGACTAATTTGTTCAAGACGAAATACACACGTGTCACACAGTCTTAAGCAATTTGTTGAACAGTAACTGCTGCACCGTAAAGCAGAGTGCTGTCACTCAACATTGAAATATACAGTAACAATTTCGCACAGTTTACAAACACTTTATGCCATGAAATAAATCAGCGTAACTTGTACAGGTGATGTATGCAGGGCCAGATGTATGCATCTTGCACATAGGCCTGTCGAGTCTCAGTACCCCGCAACCTCTCCTTCCCACCCTTCCTAACAACTCATGTCCTTTTCCCATTTTCAACACCACAATATTAAAAAATATTACTCTTTTATGTTCTCTATGTATAATATAAAAAATAGTAAATATATAATGATTATTTACCCCAACTCTAATGAAGTTATTTGAGAATTACTGTTAACAAGAACAAAAAAAAAAAGTAATAATAAAATAACGTTAAATACTATGATGGTTGGAATGTAAAATAATGTTAGAATTTTTCCTCTTGTTTGCCAGTCAGCTGAGACTGTGAGTATAAATATGCATTATTATATCGACTTTGGTGGAGGCCTCTCTCGTCGAAGTGGGCAACACTCAGCTCAGAGTTTTCCAGTACCATCTTGTTTGACACTATGACACTAAACCCACATATTCCCCTCCCCTGCTACACCCACATGCTTTTGGCGATTTTGAAATTCAGGTGTCGGTAATGAAAATTTTGAGACTAGAAGAGTTAGGTCAACTTTGGCATATTTATAACGATTGAAAAAATGTGACACAGTTTCGAAGAATTTTTGAGGAAGATGTCTGAAGACAGCAGAGGCATGGGCGAGCATTCGAGGGTCGTCTGTAGCAGAACGGTTCAGAGTAACCCACGATAAGTAGACAACCATGATGTCAGTTTGTAGGAATTGAATAATTTCAAATTATTCTGGTAGTCAAAGTTCGTGTCTATAGATGGTTCATTTAAACTTTGGTTAATACGTTGAAATAATTAAAATGTTATTTTATTAGTTAGGTAGATGTGCGTGTTAAATTCAGAATTTACGGTTTTATTGGGTTTCATCAAGTTTAATCATGTCTAGGCTAAGAATGTTGGTGACAAGTTCTTCTGATTCAGAAATCATAATATTTTAGGCTGGTGTTGAGATTTTAAAAAAGTAATTAATTATGTTCCTGACGGGTTGCGATTATGTAGTGCTTGCCAGTACACCTGCGGTACTAATTAACCATTGGTCAGTTTCCGACATTTACGTTAACAGTGTTTTAACTTAGGCGACTAGAGTTTGCTGTTGTTGAATTTGCCATCTCAAGTTGTGCCAGCACATGCCATTTTTTGTTGATCAAGTATAAGTCATTGGTTCAGTTTATAAACCGCTAAGTTGACTTAAGAGTTAGTGGACCGTAGCTTTTTTTACGTTTGAGGCACGGAAACGACGGGGAAGGCAATAAGTCGAATATAACCCGTGTGTCAAACACCTCATCACCTCTAGGTACGGAGAACTAAACTAGCTGCAGTGTTTGCGTAGTAACTGTTTTACAACGGGACTTAAAGCGATGATCCTATAATTTTATTTGTGGAAAGTATGTGGTAAAGTCCAATGCATATTTCTATGATTTTGTTTTACGATTACGGTTGATATTTTCTTGGCTACCGCAACGTGAAAATGTCATTTTTAGCACTTTTGAGGAGCTTGATAATCATATTTTTAATTATCGGACTGCATTTTTAAAATCATAGGGACTTAATTTGAAGTGTGTTTTCCTTACGTAGATAAACACATTAGAAACATTTTCAGTAACTATACACGAACAACGACTATGCGTACCACTCTGCAGCACGTCTCACGCGCCAGGTCCAGTAACTCTTAATAGTGTTGAATGTCATTAAGACGGTGACAGCCCAGAGATAAAGATCTTAGTTAATTTTATTTGGCTTGTATTTAAACTGGAACAAGTTCACCTGTTTTATTCTGGAATAATTTCTGGGTTGTCAAAATTTAACTTACATAACAATAATATCTGTTCCTGAATTTATCTCAAAATTATTTAAGCTCTATTTTTGCTATATAAGTTTTCGAAGTTGGTATTAATTTATTAAATTGTAACTGTAAACTTGAGAGGATTGTCAGCGATAACTGATTGCCCCCTAGATGTAGAGTAAAACACCAGGTGAAAGGCTTCTGCTTCTATCTATTTTATTTAAGTGTTTACGTTTAAAGTGATGTTTATTATGATTCTTTCATGGTCCCCAACATATAAATAATTAACAGCCATGCGAAATAAAAATTGTGTAGACGATTTATCATCATAATTCAGTTTAAGAAGGAAATACTTTCTTGATCGGGACTTATATTCTTTCCCTTGTAGCACAGTCAATTCATGCCTTCTCTATTGTTCATCCTTACTTCATGACAATGCACAAGCGACATGTTCTCCTTGCTAAGAGTCCGGGTTCAGTGGTACATCCGGCCCTACTCGTATGACGAGACACGCGTGAGTGGCTGACACGCTGTGTTAGCAAGCTGTACTTAGCAGTGTGTGACGTGAAGGAGGGAGGCCTATCCTTCTGCTGCTACAACTAATCTTCTCCAACTACTACGGCTACACCATGCCATCTCAATGTGATTTTAACAGCGGCAGAAAAGTTGGTGTGAAAGGTTTCCAAGTAAGGTAAATATCCTAACTATAAAGAGCACCTGGTTGAGTACGTACAAGATTTCTAGAGAAGTAAATACAGTGTATCAACCAAAATTCTACAATTCTCTGCACACAACACTTCTATCGGAGAAAATATTGAATTCTGTTCTTCCACATTGTACATCAGCAACCAAAATGTCTTACAAAATCTGATACAACAGTGGTGAAATCTGTGTATGGTTTTAAAATTAGATATATATAATATGAAATTTATTTCATCAAATACTAAGATTATACGTACAGAGGGCTGACAAAAATTTAATTTGGTGCAACAGTATTGAATGTGGTTATTAAATTTTCAAACAATAACTGATGGCCAAGCAATGAGGGGAGTTCTCTCAACATAGCCACATAAACTGTTACCGGTACATCATTGTCATTTGCACAACTGAGGTAAAAAAAAAATACATGTTAACAAACATGTTTTAATTAGCATATTAACTATGCTAAAAATATAGAAAACCCTCTATCTAGTTGACTACAACATTAATGAGTATTATAGTTTAGGGAAAAAAAATACAGAATCCTCAGATATCTTTCCACATACAGTAATACAGTTGGTACACTAAACTAAACAACTGCCATTAAGCAGACTATACTAGCACGAAAAATACCAATTAGTACAAATGAAACTGTACAACATTCACACACGTATGAAAGCACTTATTAAAATACAAACTAATCAGAATACATTCACACTGCACACACAACACAAAAAGACAAAAATTTGATCACATGAAGTATTGTAGCAACAGGAACTTTGTACAAAAGCAAAATACACTGTCTTTCTGCTGGTGACATTCTGTCGTCGGCTGCACAACACAGGTGTTTGTGGGATTCTCTTCTTGTCACATTTCGTTTGTTGTGAATTTAAAGACTTTAAAAGTTTAAATAATTCAGTAGAACCCCGATTTTACGAGAGTCCATAAATCCCAAAAATACTGTCGTAAAATCGAAGCTCTCGTTAAATCGGGGTTTTCGTTATAGCAAGACACCAATTTAACTAGACCCTCAATTTTATAACAGTACTGTCAGGAACACGCACTGTATTGATATCTGACACAGTAAACCCAGTGTTAAGCTATAAATAGTTAAAATTGCAATTTGCTTAATTTTTTTCTTATTATTAATTTTTTGAAATAAAGATTTTCTGATGGTTCCTGATGACAGCATCGTAAAATCGCTACATCGTAAAATCCGGTACAAGTAAAATCGAGGTTTTACTGTAAATGTAAAGCTTACTAAAGGGATAGAAACAGTGCCACTGATGTCACTGGTAAACCAATCAAACGTGCAACCGACATCCACTCAAACGGTATAGCCAACTGCCCCAGTTAACTAAACAAACAGTAGATACAAACATGATGCAGAGTTGTACTTACAGCACAACTTCATTTACTTAATAAATGAGAAGCTAATTGCGGGTACACACAGTATGTACTTCACATAATACAGTTTCACTGTAAGGCTTGAACATATCAACAGCACTTCACTAGTATGTTACACTCCTATCATCACTATGATACTCACTTGTGCATAAACAATACACTCGGTAAGAACAATTGATGGATAACTGTTCAGACAGTACAATTTTACAAAATAATTGCATACAACGACCTGTTGCGCAGCTAACTAAGGATTCTCCACGTTCACTGAGCATGTCTTCACCTTCCAACCAACTGATTCATTACATTTTATCCCAAACAAGACAAGAATTTAAATAATTTTGTTTTAATACAGTAAAACCCCGATTAACCGAACTCGGGTTAACCGAAACTCGGGTTATCCGAAATGCCTCCGAAATCATAATCCACAAAAAGAATAAAAGAATTACTGCACTGTGAAGGGATTAATCGCTGAGGGCGCGAGCGCGCTTGGCTATGGCTAGCAGAGAGGGGAGATGCGTGCACTTCCCTTCTGTGAAGTGTTCAGCCACTTCCCCATCTTGGTTAAATCTTTATAAAGTGTTTTTATTTTCTTATTTAAATTTATATGTAAATCTTTCTTAACAGGCTATATGCCATTGTCAGGGTGAGTTTGTCAGGTGTCCGGTATGATACAACAGAATTCAATAACCTAGTAATTGGGGACATGTTAATTTAAATTCATCTTTTCAAAATTTAAATATAAATATAGTCAAGGAATTTTAAAGTAGAGTCATTTGATT
>PNEQ01131556.1:0-33506 GCA_003012365.1 Medauroidea extradentata
AACTAAGATTACTACTGAGTATAGCATGTATTCAGCCCCCGTGCATTTAATGAGTACATATTGTAGCTAAAATTTATCGGAGCACTGTAACGTAAATGTAAACATTGTACAAGACTATGTAAATAAAAGCACGTGGCAATGTTGATGTTTACATGTAGCGGAAAGATATAAACAGGCAGAAAATAGAAATTAATCAGGGGTTTTTTTAGTGTTCACTTTATTCCGAATCACCTATACTGACTAGCGCCTAGAGGCTAGGCTGAGGCGTGATGCACGTAGCGCATCGCCCTTAGTTCTCCGCACTTCTTGAACTCTAAGGCGAAAAAATATGTTCACCCAAGAAGCCACCTTAAGGGGGAGAGATAAATGATACATTTTATGTATCTACTTTCTGCAGTAACTTCTGCTTTAAAATATTTTTCGTAAATGGGGCAATGTTGAGACATAGAAGATATTTGTGATGCATTTTGGAGAACATAATTGTGTTAAATGTTCATCTTGCATTATACTTGTAATCATTCTTAAAAGTCAACCTGTAATGGTTTTGCATGACAAATTAATGGAAGATTCCATTATTATTTATGTCATGTTGTTTACCAAGAATACGTCCTATGTTTTGTCGAAGAGGAAAATTTTTACTATAAAAATTGAATAAATGTTATGGCTCAAATACTAACTTACAAGAAAATTACATAACACTCCCTCTTAAAAGTGCGTGGTAGATTTTATAAACGCTGAAAACATCGATTGATTTCTACGCTTTTTTCGAGCCAATATGGATAGAATATTCAATGACAATCCTAGATAATGGTATTTGCTAACTTTATGAGTAAATATTTATTCAGAATTACTAATACGTTACGCGTGATCTTTTGCGCCGCAATTAAATGCACGTGGTTCCGACGTCAGAGATAGTGACTCATGAGTTCGTAACAATGGAAACAATTTTGTTTAAAACGTTGGCTGAAACTAATGTCTAGGATTGTTGTTGTTTAATTTTCACAAATTGGCTTCAAGAAACCTACAGTTGTAGATTAATGCTTTTAGCGTTGAATTATCTATCACGCCCTCTTAAGGATGCGATTTACAGCAATTTTCATCGTCGTATTTTATTTGTATATTTGTATCAGATATTTTTTTCTTATTTTAGACATAAATTGTGACTGAATCTTGCTGTTAGGAAGTTTTTGTACCTCTCGTAATTTTTTCTAAACGACTCGTATACGTCAAAATTTGTACATTACAGTTTTATATATGCCCTTAAAACCAACTGACATACCAAACAGAAAACATTCAAAGTGTGTGACAATGTTTTAAACTACAACTTAACATATATAAACCAAAATATAAGACATGTTTGTATTGAAATAAAAATGCTGAATTTTGAAACGAAATTTTAAAATTTTCAACATTTTTTTTAAATACTAAAATATTTTTTTTTATTTTACGTCAAGCTGTAACCTACGACATTGTTATACACTGTGAATTTTGTTCAGTTTGGTATGTCGGTTGGTTTAAGTAGTATAATAAAACTATATAATGCAAATGTTGACGTTTACAAGTCATTACGCAAAATCTATGAGAGACACAAAAATGTCATAAGAGCATGGTACAAATATAAAAATATGACAATGAAATTTGCTGTAGGCCGTGTCTGATGTAACGACGATTGTAGATTATATTGGTGATGTAGGTACAAGTTTTTACAGTTATGCACGTATCGTTACGTTATGGCTCACTGGGCAACGACGTAGTGTGGCATTGTGGAAGTACTAACTATGTTCCCTTCTTCTTCATAATGGATGACTCGTTTTAATTTCACAGCTTCTGAAAGACATCCATATGTTTCGTAAGTGTTTGAACTTAGAGAGACAAAGACTGCCGTATGACGCAAGTGAACATGTCACTGGTAAACGGTACGAGCTAGATTTAAGAGGCTTACACAATTAAAAACTGAAGCATAAGACTTAAGTAGTAGAACTGACATTGTTTTTAATCCGAATCATTCACAATTAGACAACTGAACAGTTACTTCTTACTGATTCAGTTACGCAGTGGAAATCATCAAATCAAACAATGACAGAAAAGGTCGGCATTCCCACGAGGCCATTTGAAACTCACCTGATAACCACCATCTTGATTTAATCTGCAAAATACAAATCGGACTTATGGTAAAGAAACGCAACTTGCTATAGGCGTGTTCGAAACGGCATATTTGAGTATTTATAGTTTAAGAATTTAAGGTGTATGGTTTCGAACGTCAAATATCAGCGCTACATCAAACAAAGTCGGAAACTAGAGAATTGATGGAATTTCGATGTTTTTTTTTTGTTTCTTCCCTCGTATATAGGCTTACGAAAAGTCACTTATTAGCCCGGGTAGAGTACAATTTTAACTAGTTACATTTGCAAACTGATCCGAAGGACGAAATTTTGGTTAAAAAATTGACCTAGCTATTTGCTCGCATTTATTTGTCATACCTATAATTTGCAGTGATATAACAAATACGGATTACAAAGAGATTAAAGCTTACTCTAACATCCTTTGAAAATAAAATTCACGAGTTCTATACCACCACGACCTTCTTGTAAGTGTAGGAAAATAACGACATGAATAAAATAAATAATACCTTTACCACAACGACTTATTTTTAGTTATTATTTCCTTTCAAAAAAATGTAATTTGAAAAATCTCGCTAGCAATTTATTTTATTTTATTACAACATAAGAGAAAGATTTTTAACATTTATTGTAATTGTTTACACACAAAAATTAAATGGTGATATTTTGTTATTTCGTTGTATAATACTTTTTGTAGATAGTTATTATTAGTTTCGGGTGAGATACAGGATTATAATACTTGAATAAACACCAGCAGACGACTTTACGGGCCTATCTGTGGACTTAGTTTTCTGCACTGCCTAAGTCAATTTCAACCCTAAATCCCCAAATTTTTTAGCCCTAATATTCGTCACGTGGTCAATTTAGGTACATAAATGGTAGTCTTCTAGCGTATTCAAGTACGGCTTATGTAATAAAATTTTAATTCTAAATACTAACAGAGCATCGTTTACACGTCTCGTGATTATTATTTTCTAAAATTTTAATTTTTAGTTTTCAATCATAACCTTGGATAAATCAGTACCACCAAAAATTCAAAATTCAAAGTCTGTTTCCAATGGCTGTACTTAGGCAGTAAGTAACCTCGCTATTGTTTATAATCGCTGCCTGCGACTCTATTGCTTACTTCTCAAGCTTACTTCTTACTGCTTAAGTTTTTTATCCTGTAAATCCCTATTCTTCGATGTTGAGTTAATCGTACCACACTCACGTTCTCTTCCAGTTAAGCCTCTATGTGACTGTATGTCAACATACACTTTTATTCCGTTATAAAATGCTGCAGAGATGGACACCGTCACCTGTGACTGCTGGTAGGCCACTTCACATTACGATTGCTCTAGAAATTAGTTCCCATGAAATGTTTGCAATATTTAAGTTTAAAAAATGGCTCTGTGTTTTCATAGCAAACACCGATGACTTAAAATATAACGAGTACATCTTAAACACACCAGATTAGATGCACTTGCAACCTGGTTATATAGTTAACAATTGGTTTTGTTTTCAGGAAAAAATATACTAAATAACCAATTACGGTTACATGATGGTGGCCGACAGTTAGCCAGTAGGTTCCAAGGGCGCAACCATGCTAAGAGATACAAGCCATCCCAATATAGACAGTAATGGAATGTAGCTGCTGTATCCTTTAAAGCCCCATATCATAATTCCAGTCTACTGCAAATCTGTCAGCAGCTTGATATATGTGGCCTGGCATTCCCAATACGTATAGTATGGTTTATCTTGTACGAGAAAAATATTTGTTATCGGGATGAATACACGTGACAGGAGTAAATCAATAGATGTCACATAGATTTCTATTGTTACTTGGTGTTGCTCTACACGCAACCTTGTCGGCAACTACGCTATACAGATTGCATAACTGCAAGGCATTCATTTGACTCATTTTTGCCACAGTTATTAATTACGTGCCTCCTTAGGCTAAATGTATGTAATGGCCTACGAAGCACTGCGCCCGACTGTACATTCTGCGGACCATGAGAGTGGCTAGGAAGAGTTTTCGGAAAGGATTTCAACCTACTTTCCTAAGGAAAAAGTAGGCTTATGTGATCACCTTCCTGTGTGTGTGTGTGTGTGTGTGTGTCTGTGTGTGTTCCCCCTCTCCTTAAACTTTTTGAACCAGTAGACTAAATTTCATTAAATTTTGTTCACGTATAATACTAAGTAACTTGGCATGACTTTTATTAACTTCCTTTACGCCCTGGTCATATTTTTAATGACAGCCATTTAAACATTTTTTTAGCATAGTATTACATATCTTACGAAATAATTTTCAAAATTTCATCAAACTTGGTACATACGTACTTCATACAAAGCCGACTTTGCTATTATGTATTTCGTTCAACCATGTTTTTATATTTTCCAAATGGTTGCCATTTTTACATTTTTATCATACTGTTATACGTATTATAGTGTCTACCAAAAGTTTAAAGACCACCATCACTTTTAAAACAATAAGTGCTTGTCCTTCAGGTTGTTCACGTGGCAAAAATTAGAAATTTTATATTTGCTGGACATAGTGTTAGTTTTATAGACGTTACTTGTGACTACATTTACCACTTGTAGAAATTCTTTAGCTCTCATAGTTTTCCCATAGCGGCATGTCAAAGTCAGAATCTGAAAGTAACAGGAACATAGGTTTAACAAAAACCAAGTGACTTGCGCGAATGAAATAATTTACACTGAATTTAGATATAATGGAGTCTGTGCTAAAATATTTAAATACATTCAACAAAGTCACTTTTTTTTTTAATTGCCATAAATTAGGTAAATTTTCGTCATTTTCGGATTTTTTTAAAAAGTACAAAGGAATTCCATTCTACGTTTTTAAATCTTTTAAAATATTGCCCATTATATCTCATTTCAGTGTAAATTATGTCATTCGAGTCAGTCACTTGGTTTTTGTTATACCTATGTTCCTGTTACTTGCAAATTGTGACTTTGAAGTGCCGCTATGAGAAAACTATGAGAGCTGAAAAATTACTAAAAGTGGAAAATGTCGTCACAAGTAACGTCTATAAAACTAACACTATGCCAAACAAATATAAAATTTTGAATTCTTGCCACGTGAACACCCTTAAACCTTTGATGTAAATAGCATGGAATATTTTTTTTTTCTGCACATAAAGTTCAATAATTTGGTGAAAAAAAAACGTTAGCATATTCCAACTCTTTATTGAGTTACCATTTTTAAAAAATGAAATTAAATGAGAAAAAGTAAGTAAAAAAATGTACAGCTAATTTTACTTTCCGTACTTGATTAATGATTTTACACAGCAAGCATAACACTGCAAGGAATTTATAGCTTAAGTTACAACAAAGTGCCAACCCCGAAAGTTACTTTTTTTCAGATTTACAACTGTTGTTAACATAGAAAAAAATTCAATACATTCATACCAAAAATTTAAGACCACCTGGTCGTACATGTGAACTTGGTATTACCAAGATGCCAAATGCCAAATTCCAAATGCCAAATACTGTAAATACGCTATGAAACTGTTTATAGCTTTACTTGTATAATTGCTTAGAACCTATGACACCTCCTGCAGCTTTAAGGCACTGTTTTACTCTCGTGGGCAAGCTTCTGATGAGGCTCTGGCAATATTCAATGGAAATGTCTGACCAAATTAATGAAGTCATGGTTCTGAGCTCGTGTATGGTTTTTGGTCTTGACTGTACTAGTTTAGCTCCCATGTAGCTCCAGACATTCTCAATGGGGTTCAAGTCCGGACTTCGTGCTGGCCATGGCAAAAAAGGAATGTCATTTTCCTCAAACCACTGCATTGACAGGCGGGATCGGTGACAAGGAGCATTCTCTTGCTGAAACACAATATATCCTACATGAAGTTTGTGTGCAGAAAGAAGCATGGTATCTTTCATTGATTCAATATATTCTTTAGAGAACATAGTACCGTCAGTAAAGTGAATGAATCCCCACGCCATGATTGAGCCACCACCTTGTTGCACAGCGGAAGAGAGGCAGACAGGAAGAAACTTCTCGGTCGGTGCACGGCGAACACGTATGCGGCGATGGGAATAGAATTTAAAGCGGCACTCGTCACTGAAAAGCACCTTTCCCCATCTTTCCAACCCCCAATTTTTCTTCTGGCGACACCATATCCGCATGTTTTTCCTGGAAACAGCAGTTCGTAGCGGTTTTCTGATTGTCATGTAGGAATGCAGCCCCTGCTCTCGCAGTCGACGAGATACGGTCATTGCTGACACCTGCTTTCCGGATATCTCTTGTAGCCGTGTTCTCAAAACTGGCACAGACGCGTTCCGACTTTGTTTGGCGTGTCTTGCGAGTACACGGTCGTCTCTAGGTGACGTTGCCTTCGGTCTGCCACTACGAGGTCGACCGTTCACGTTACCACTCACCCGGTATTTGGCTATCGTCTGTGATACACACGTTTTACTTACATTCAAGGCACTAGCTATTTCTCTTTGACTCTAATTGCATTTGAACATACCAATTACTTGCCACTTTATCGTGCTTGAAACACTTGTTTTGCCCATTTTTACAAGAAAAGTGTCGTAAGAAACAGTATAAACAAACACGAACAGTTCTACTAACGCCTCTGTATCAACGAAGCTAATAGGAACTGGTACAACGATGCTACCTTGTGAACTGATTGTGAATTGCGTCCTGTTGCAGCAACAACTTCACCGTCTCGCCTTGGTTATAAAATCTACATACTCAAATAAAAGCCACAAAAGTAAATGTTTCTGTCTGTGTGGTCTTAAATGTTTGGTATGAATGTATTGAATATTTTTCAATTTTAACAACAGTCGTAAATATGAAAAAAAAAAAAAAAAAAAAAAAAAAAAGTAACTTTCGGGGTTGGCACCTTGCTGTAACTTAAACTATAAATAATACATTCATTGTAGTGTTATACATGCTGTGTAAAATCGTTAATCATGTACGGCAAGTAAAATTAGCTGCAAATTTTTTTTTTCATAAAAAATGTACTTATTTTCGTTATTTAATTTAATTTTTAAAAATGGTTCTCAATAAATAGTTGGATTATTTAAACGTTTTTTCACCAAATTATTGAACTTTATGTGTAGAAAAAGAAAAATAATATTCCATGCTATTTACATCAAAGGTTTAAGGACAAACACTTATTGTTTTAAAAGTGATGGTGGTCTTAAACTTTTGGTAGAAACTGTCGTTAATACTTTTTTCAGAATTTTATCAATTTGGTGCATATATACTGCGTACAAAGCTTGCTTTACTTTTGTGTATTTAGTTCATACTGCGTTCATATTTTCAAAATGGCGGCTACTTTTATATTTTTAGTATAGCATCATATACCTCTTGAAATATGTTTCAGAAAATCATCAAACGTGGTATCCACATACTGCATACAAAGTTGATTTGACTTTTGTGTATTTTGTTCATTCTTTATCCAGAGCTTCAAAATGGTAGACATTTTATTTTTTTAACATCATGACATATCCGATGAAATATTGTAAGGAATTTTATTCAACATGATACACATACTACATACAAAGCTGACTTGATTTTTATGTATTTCGTTTATCATGTGTGCATATTTTCATAATGGCGACCATTTCACAAAAATTGCATAATATGACATATTTGGGAAAACATTTTGCCGAAGTCCATTAATCTTGCCATTAATATACTACTTAGTTGCCTTGAGTTTTGTGTTCTTAGTTCATAATAAGTTCAAATATGTTTAACGTAATTTTCTATTTTTTGCATATTATGTCATACTCAGTAAATATTTTATTCTGAATTTCATCAAATTTAGTACACATATACAAATTATTAAGCTGACTTGACTTTTGTCTATTTTATTCATACTGTCTTTATATTTTCATAAATGCGGCCATTTTTTTACATGACTCACAAAATTTCTTCCCTATTTTTAATAATCTAAGTTCGCATATACAGCGTGGAACTATGACTTGAATATGTATTGCTCTTTACGTTCACATTATATTAACATTTTCAAAACTGTAGTAATTTGTATTATATTTAGAATGTGAGGAAATTTTTTTTCGCATGTTATTAAACTTAATACACGCATGTGTACTGCTTAGCATATTAACTTGACTTTTGTGTATTTTGTTTATCGTATGCTGATATTTTTATATTGGCGGCCATTTTTATTTTTTAGCATAATAAGACATATTTCAGGAAATACTTTTCCGAAGTTCAATAATCTTGGCATAATATTACGTAACTGTTGTAAGAAAGAAAGAATGTATAATTTTGTAAATGGTACAAAATATTCTCATAAAAGCATAGTTTAAATAAAATAATTAATTCAATGATTTAATCTTCAGAAATAAAATTTCGCTAGTGAAAGTCTGCGAGTAAGATCATCCGAACAATTTACGAGGTTGCTGAAAAATTAAATAATAAATTATGTTAAAGGTATTGTACGCCTAGCTGTGATATTAACGGAGACAAATTAACATACAATAAACTAAAGATAAGAAGTTCAAAGATAGCACTTTTAATATCATACAAAACCTAAACTTTAAGAAAATTAAAAGTATAAATGTGGAACACACATTTTTTAAATCATTGAATTTACCGTACAATTAGCTGACAATTCAGAAACACACTTTCAATCATATAGGCCTAACAATTTAAAACGTATAACAAAAGGATTTAGACTAGATTAATTGTATTCGCTTTATCTTATCCTCCATGAATAAGTCATACCAATTGATTTACACAAATCCCAATTCCATTTATAATACACAACTGCAATACAAATTGTACTTATAGGTTTACCTTTTTTTCTTCCACTAACTTCCACAAGAGCAACCACCAAACACTCATAAACATTACGCTACTAAGCGTGACATGTAACAGACATTTACTTATGAACTTGAACCTACTTAAAAACTTAAATACATTTGAATTAACATCATTGATTGACGAAACAATTAAGGCAGTCTTTATTGTTGAATACACGATGTTTACAGCAAGATATTTTTGGGAAAGGTCCCATCGTATGACAGAAGAATTCATCAATAGGTTACAAATCTTACTTTATGTGGTTTCTTCATTATTTACGTATGCCTGTCTGAAAGGTTGGAAGCGAATAACTCTAGTGAATTCACAAAACATGTCTCATCCACGGCTCAAACTGGAATACTTGCACTCAAAGACTTCTCATTAAGTAACTCAGCTATTCAATATTTATCAATACAGTTCTTAAAGAGAATATTTTTATATTATAAAATTTCACCGTTGCTAAAGTGTTCCTCATCACGCTGCGAAAGTCGAATGCATATATCACTTCGGCACCTAGAATCAAGAAATATACATCATAACAGGTAAGTGAACAATAATTAACAAACCCTATAATAGTAAAGCCTAAACAGAAATTTCCCATAGGCGGTGCCAAAACTAATACGTACAAAGTATCCTAATACACTACATACATGGAGACAACTACACCTGTGCTTCACGGGGGACAAGTCCCCATCAGACCTGATTAGGAGCTCATGTACTCACTTGAAAGCTAAGGGAAGTCCGCCTCGGAGCAGAAACACAGAAGAATTAGGCCCAGCCACAAGACACAACGACTCACCTGGCCAGAGCTCGTCGCCGCGCATGCGCCAGAAGAATTGAAGAGGGCGAACGAGAGAACACAGGCGAAAAAAACGATAAAGAAAAGAGAATCGCTCAAGCCAGAAAGAGTAGCATAGAGTAGAGTAGTTCTTAAATCCACCACCGACGCCACTGTTTCATAGGCACCTACGGTAGAGTATTTTAATAATTAAAGCATGTACAGAAACTTAAGTCATTTCGGTCATGGAAATAAATTTAAAAAATTATCAATTTTCAAATCAGTTTTGTGTCTTACGCCATATTATTTAGAAATAATAAGAAATTATTCGGACTGTCCTACTTGACAAACGATTGCATAAGAAATGTTATTCCTGAAAAATCAATGAGAGTACACTAATTTCTAATTTAATAATAAAGTTTAACTAAATCATTTATTTGCAATTTAAAATAAAATTCTGGCCAGCTGTAAACAGTATTACGGCAAAATGCTTTCTTCTTGCACATAAAATACACTCCATATTTTCTCTTATTAGTGTGGTAGTGACTGTGCCTGTTTTAATTGTTGGTTGTCTTGGCTTTCGGGCTGGAGCCGCGTCTTGTTGGTAGCTCGTACCAACGTTTCGCCTTACCTTGCAGCAGGCACGTTCAGGGAGTCTCGAGCAAGACTGAAAGCCAGTTTCCTCCAGCTCCTGGCTTTCAGTCTTGCTCGAGACACCCTGAAGATGCCTGCTGCTAGGTAAGGCAAAACGTCGGTACGAGCTACCAACAAGACGTGGCTCCAACCCGAAAGCCAAGACAACCAGCCTGACAATGGCCGCGAAAGCCTGCAATCTTCTATCTGTTTTAATGGTGTCTGCAAGTTGTACAACCAGCTGCAGTGCTTTCTAAAATGTCACTTACAATCAATCTTAGCGAAACAAATAAGGGCAAGAACCACAAGTGCAAAGAATGAAGTCCAGGAAGGGTTTCCAAGGAATATTAATGGAACCTGGAGCCACTGAAGAAAAAGCCATGTTACAAATGTGAAAAAATCAAATCACATTTCCCAGTAGTTGGAAAAGAGCATGTAAAACTCTACCACCTGGACATGACAAGGGATGGCTGACAATATGCTGAGAACATGAGTACGAAGATCTAGAGTCAACCTGGCAAGATGTGGCCACGCTGAAGAAGAGGATGTCAAGTGTAACCGTGGAGTAGTTCAAACTGTCAAACACATGCTCCAGTGTCGACTATGTCCAAAATCCTGCATAGAGGATAAAATGTGGTAAAGCTTAAGTAGAGGATATCAAGTGTGACTGTGGAGTAGTTCAGACTGTCAAACACTCGATACAGTGTCGACTATGTCCAACCTTCTACAAAGAAGATAAGATGCGGTAATGCTAAAGTAGATGATCTCGAGTGTGACTATAATAGTTTAGACTATCCACATATGCTACAGTGTCAACTATGTCCAACATCCTGCACCGAGAATGATATGTGAAAAAGCTTAAGTTGAGAATGTCTAGTGTGACTGTAGTAGTTCAGACTGTCAAACACACGCTACAGTGTCGACTATGTTCAAACTCCTGCACAGAGGATTACCTGCATCAGGCATCGGAAAATTCAGTGGAAGTGACCAAGTTTTGGTCAAAAGTTATATGTTTGTAACTGTGTAAATATGTGTGTTTGTATCTGATTCAAGAATAATAATCATATTAAGACGAACCTAAGTTTAAAGTATGCAACGTGAATTATATCAGCAAAAGTGTGGAACATTGAATCATATAATAGTTGCCACTCCACGGATACTTTCGAGATTGGGAAAGGAACACGTGGTCCGAGGCGCTAGCGAAAGGAGCTATGGTTAACATTTCTATCACGAACACAGGTGTTTGGATTGGTTACGTGTGTTATTGACATAATGCTGGTACCCTACTAACAGATAGTACAATACAGGGTCATCCCACTGACGGACAGGTGTTAACGTTATCAGTCTACCTCTCACAAGCGGTGCTGTAATTGAAGGCCATCAACCTCAACGAAGTCGTAAAAGATTCATCCGCATCTGTTCAAATATCTCGTGCATGTCGCGTACTACATCAAGGCGACTACAATCCTTGCAACCGAGTCCATGTCCGTGCTTACGTGATAATATTTTGTGCACACACTCACATCATACATCAACCACATGCTCAGACCCATATCTCTGTTAACTTTTCCCAAACATTCTTCTTGTTTCATTTTTGTGCGCTTTTACAGGAACAATAAACATGATAAATCAGGACAGTGTGTGTTGATTTTGTGGGGTTATAGATTGTAAAAATAAAATATTAGAAAATTAATTTTCAATTCATCCGTAAAGTGGGAGAAAAATATCTCTGAAAATCGACTTAAAATACATTAATTTCAATTCGGAAAAATAATATAAGTTATAACTTAGTGAAGAATCTAATAGTGTCCAAGCAATTGAGAAATGTTAATGTCTCACGGTAAAATTTGTGAGTTAGAAGCCCTGGGTGGCGCTGTGTAGCCACTATATATTATCTGTGATATTAAGTATATTTTAGTATATTTGGGTAATTGTATATTTTTTTTCTTTAATTTTAATACACGTTGCAATATTTTTATTATCATTGATAATATTAAATTATTCCTTTGTATTTTTTTAAAACGGTAGTTAGTCCGTTTTCCGAAATGGCCGCTAGGTGGAGGGCTGAGTCTGATGTCACGAGAGGTGGCAAAAGGAGTCGAAAACCAGACGTCAGGCAAGATGGGCGTGTATGGAAATGAACCGGGCTGACCTAGTGAAAAGCCTTGAAAATACTATGGTGACAGAAATTAATATTCTTGCAAGACGTTTCAGTATATTTTCAAAATATATGTTGGCAGGCAGTGCCGTTTATGAAGGCGAATGTGCAAGTTGCGATAGTCGGTGTGCACAAGGGTACTTGGTGTGCTGCTATGTGCAAAATTACGCAGCGTATTTTGGTGTCTGAAGACGAGAGATTTGCTGAAAGTTCTGGGCAACAAGTCATATCAGGGAAATATCCACTTTAATATATTGCAAACCTGCCTAGATCGCTGTGTGCGACGTCAAGGGACGGCCAGCACCAACACCGGCGAGTCGTATGGGGAAGCAGCCGTTTAGCTACGTCACACAGAAGTTCCGTGGAGAATCAGCTGTTGTTTTACGCGGAGTTACGGGCCCCAACGATTGCAACAAGTGCATGCGAAGATCATAAGGTAGGCGACGACTTATTTATTTATTGCCGATAATCCCGGCAGGAAACGTAAAAATAAGATACGTCAGACTCACCTCGGCCATGAACTTTAAACGTAATATTTATTACAGACTTTTTTGATTTGTCAAAATTAAATAGATCTAACTTATTTCACAGATGTTATGGTAAATTGTATTATTTTTAAAAATTTGGTAAATTTTTTCTGTATGGACTTGTTGCGCGTAAAAAATATATTTATACATATTTTCAGAATTATAAATTTGTCGCGAAATTAATTCAACTTGTTTTGGTTTGGGATCACGTCAGTAAAATCCTCCTTCAGGTGACGTGCTCAAATTAAATATTTTTGTTTTGTGTTAGGGCCTTTAATAGACTTAAGGCGTTTTGTAAAGAGTCGCGCCTTCATGGCTACAGGGCCCTTAAGGGCACGTCCCACAATGTAAATGTTTTTATTAAGGAGGCTGCCTGGTGAAAGGCGTTTTTTTGTGTATGAAGCGAAAATCGATGAGGCGATACGAGTGACGCTGGCTGGCACGTGTGCTGTGATACTGCCTCTACGCCCAATGCCGTAAATGTCCGCGCAGTGTCCCCCCCTCCCCCGTAACGGCTTTTATTGTGAGACTTTAAGCGGTGACCCTATCACTTTATTTAACACGTCACTGTAGCAATGTCTAATATAACTGTAAACCTCAAATACGAATGAATTCGGTACGTATATCTAAACAACCGTCCGAAAAAGCCGATTTTAGCTAAGTTTGAAGGATTTAAAATAACGCTTTCAATGTACGTAGTGCTTTAAAATTCGTATTCACAAGTAGTCTAAGGTGTGCTTTCTTTTCAAAGATAAGCATTATGGACGTACGTTCACTGGTCTCTGAGAAAAAACGTAACTCCGAACACGCTGCACGCTGTTTGAGCACCAGCCAGGCGGCCCACTTAAGACTGTACGCGCTTCTAGCATTAAAGATAAGGGAAAAGTGTATTCGAGGCAAACACAGTCTAAGGAAGAAAGAAATGCGAAATGAACGGCAAATTCAGGAGAAGAGAAATATAAGTTTACTTTTCTGAAAGAAAAATAAAACTTATTTTGTGTCTTTTAAAGTAAGAAGAACATCATAACTAATAGGTAGAGATAATGGTATATCGCGGAAATGTTTTGTGTCAACATACCCTTGGAAACGCTGTAGTTTATTGTTACACAACGTAGCTGTCTGCAGACCAATAACAAGTTTCAAATATTAAAATAGCGGGATTATTATTGGCTCAGTCAAATAAGACAACAGCTCCACGTACAAGCGAAAGCCAGTAGTCTTCAGGTAAGCTGAACGTGCGTTGAAACCCAGCAAACAGTCAATATTACCCGCGATAAACCATCGTCTATATACTTATAGGTAGGGCCCGATAGTTTTCGCGAAAAGATTTTTGCCCCACTTTGTTTCAGTGTCTTACGTTCAAACCTGCAGTTCAAATTCATGGCTATTGACAGAGTGTTTTTGTGCAGAGTCGTTATTCATTTGACTGTGCCAATCAGTACACGGATAGCTGTCACACATCATGTCTGTGGTTTGCGGGTTTAACCTCCACACGCTGGGTGTTACGGCATCCAATCACTGACCACAAAGCAGAGATGCAGGTGCGCACGTAAGGCACTGAAACAAAGTGCTGCAAAATTCTTTTCGCGAAAATTACCGGGCTCTACTTATAGGTAGGGACCGCTAATTTTCGCGAAAATAATTTTGCCCCACTTTGTTTCAGTGCCTTACGTGCCCACCTTCAGCTCTGCTCCATAATCAGTGATTGGACGTTTTAGTTCTGACGTTTCTTGGGGTTTTACTGGCAAATCACAGTCTTGTGACGTTGTAGAAGCGTTATTGTGATTGGCGAAGTCGAATGAGAGACGTCGCTTCACAAAGACACGCTGCCAATAACCATGAAGTAGAACTGCAGATGCGTACATTAGTCACTGAAACAAAGTGGGGCAAAATTCTTTTCGCGAAAAACATGGGTCCCTACTTATAGGCTATTAGTAGGGCTAAGAATATTTCAACGAACAACATGCTGGAATCCATTATCCTGTGTACACCGAAGCCCTACCACTTGTCCATTACCTGCTACTCATTCAGACAGCAGACAATGAACGAATAGACAGGGCTTGAATATGCATAGTACATTGGAATCTAGCATGCAGGTCATCGAACTTGCAAATTTTTTCCTAGCCCTAGCTAATAGAAGTACGTTTATATTGCAGGTTTTAGCAGTAAAAATGCGTAGGAAATGTCCGTGGGTGAATATATGTAGCTTTAATAATGTGTGTGGAAATTGCGCGGAAAAGTAAAAAATTATCGGGGTCATAGCGGCCGGCGGGGAGTCGAAAGCCATATGGTAGACACGAATGTCGAGTCCGACGAGAGCGAGACAGCCCATACAGTGTTGCCACATTCAGCAAGCGTTTCGCGTGCGCGATCTCCCCTGATCCCACTTCAGTTACAGCGATGCTTCTCCGCGGAAAAAAGTTTTCTACTAACCATTATGACGTAAAATAAGCCTAACAAATACCCTTCACTATCTGTGTGAAGAGAAAGTCTGATGCTGTGAAGTGGCTTAGTAGATGTATTGCCGTGGGTTATGCCTAGAGACATGCAAAATTCGCATTATCATTTGGCAGCAGTCTAAACTACACTTTCCTATACATAACAGTGCATTAACTGCGATTTAATTGGCCACGAACTTAAATGTGCTGTCATTTACGTGTTACGTCTTTACAGAGATTGGCCTATCTACCGCGTAAGCATTCTCCGCTGCAAATCACGACAGTATCGGCCAGTGGGAGACGTCGAACGAGCCTATAGTCACTTGGAGTCTAGTCGGCTTCCAGAAATTAACGCGAATTTTGCATGTCTCTGGTTATGCCTGTTCACACGTACACTGCACAGTCTATAGCAACCCAATGTGCAGGTTCAAAGTGTTCTTATTTCGTTGCGCTAGATATTTTTCAGTAAAAAGAAAAGGCTGAACCAAAAACGTTTTTCCCCTTTCTTTTTCTGCGTAAAGTGTCGATTGAATCATGTATTTGCCATTAAGTAAAGAAATTAATTTTTTATATGTAATTACAGTTTACTAATGATGGTAACAATTTACACAAACTTGTTGAATTGTATTTGAATTCGTACTGGACGTAAACCTTTACTGCTAAAGACCAAGCTGTTTTGCGAACAAAATTTTTGATAGCCTAAGAGACTCTGTGTCCCTACTTACTTCGATCTTGATTGGTAGGTAGCATCTCATTCCTTCATATTCAGTTCGAGATGTGTTATAAGTACTAAAATTAATTCACGATAGTGTGGTATAAGTAGGGACCCCGGTTTTTCGCGAAAAGAATTTTGCCCCACTTTGTTTCAGTGACTAATGTACACATCTGAAGTTCTACTTCATGGTTATTGGCAGCGTGTCTTTGTGAAGCGACGTCTCTCATTTGACTTTGCCAAACACAATAACGCTTCTACAACGTCACAAGTCTGTGATTTGCCAGTAAAACCCTAAGACACGTCAGAACTAAAACGTCCAATCACTGATTATGAAGCAGAGCTGCAGGTGTACACGTAAGTCACTGAAACATTCTTTTCGCGAAAATTAGGGGTCCCTAATGTATAAACTATCTTTTGTGAAAATGTTTGTAGTAGTACACAAAAGAAATTTCACTTTACAAGTATGTAGATAAACAATGATTATGGTGTGTATCTTATAATTCTACTTTATGTTTGTGAACTAGGTTGTATTAGATAGTTAAGTATTGTTAGATTGAATAGGCCTTTTCTACAGTTACTCACAGTATACTTAAACAGATATAATTAAACAAATCATTGCTAAATTATTTAGAGGCGCTTGTTTTGTACATAAGTTTCAGTCTTACAGAAAAAGAAGCATACAAAACCTGTTCTTTTATAAATAGAAAAACTTATTTCACTCAATTTTTATTTTTATTTTTTCACACAGGGCTCGTGTTGAAGAAACCTCTTCAAGTAGTAACATAATATTTTCCCGAAAAGGTATATCCAGTGTAATTTAATATTTGTCACGTATTTATATGCTGTGTTCTTGAATGGCTGATTTGTTTCGAAGACAAATTTCAAGCTGTTGTCTATATTGTTTTTACTGAATGAAATGTTTATGTTCTCTCCTGTTTTCACTCCCACGTGTACAATCGTTATGTGATGAAAATATTGAATACGCTGTAAATTATTCAAATAAATGTAAATATTTAGAACATTTTCTGCTTATATACAGTCTTATGTAGTGTCTTCACGCCTTCACAGAAATTGTACAATAATACAGATCTCAAGAATTATGTATAACAATTTCTAAGCAGAGTTAAATTTATCATGATTTAAAAGATTTTCACATTTTGGAGAGGTTGTTCTTGTCAAACAAAAATAAAACTTTTATCTTAAACCTACAAAAATGCGTTGCTTTCCTGTGTCTTGAACTAGTAAAATGGTGACGCGAAGGTAGGCAACGAAGGAGTTGCTTTTGTGATATCCATTCTTAAACGTAGGCTAGGATAGTTAGTCTGGTGGTGACAGCGGAACTGAGTAACAGTTTCTCCAAATAAATGAAAGAAACGTTTCAGAAGAATAGTTAAATATTTTGTAACTTATCTCACGACTTGCTTGATGACATAATATGTAGTGAATGTTTCTTGTGAAAATACCCTAACATCATACGTACAGGTAATGCAAATTGAGAATATGGGGCAGCACTTCCAAGGAAACAAAGGCCAATCAATGACAGTAATGTAGATCACTATTTAGTAGAAGCGTAACTGTAAGGTCGCAGCCTCAAAATAAGAGGTCCCGAGCGAGATGGCGAAACGGTAACACGTTGGACTTGCATTTTGTGAGGAACCGGGTTCGATCCCCGGCTCCGGCCGTCCTGATTTCATTTTTCCGTGGTTTGACGAAATCGTCTCATGCGAATGCAGGGATGGTTCCTTAAGAATGGCCATGGCCGACTCAGGGGCGGATCCAAAATGGAATTGAGGGGAGAGAAATATATTTTTGCTAGCACTGGTTGGCCGATTTCAAGGGGGGGGGGTCTGGGTTTCCCCCCGAAAAAAATGTTGATTTTAATATGCTAAATGGCGCACTTTGTGAGAAGATTCTGAACGTTAATGTTTAACACACAACAGACACAAACTGAAACATTTTCAAAGAGTTTACAGTCAGTTTCTTAGAATATATTGCAAAGTTCGTAACACCTACTGCATTTTCAATAGTTTGAATAAAACGTATAACATTTCTAATACAAGGTTGGGCTCTTGGGGGGGGGGAGGTATTTCCCCAATTCCCCCTTGTACCCGCCACTGGGCCGACTCCTCTTCCAGTTCTTGTGATTGTGCCAAGTTGTGTGTCACCGTGTCTTCTAAGCTCGCTGTCGACGAGACGTAAAACTCAATTACATTACCTTAGCATCAAAACAAGCAGGAGTATCGGGATACATTCCTCTTTATATGTATTACACAAATGTTTTAGCCACATAATGATGTATATTCATAATAATAGGATGCTACAAACTTTTCATTTTTCACTCTCTTAGTGCCAATTATAATCAACCATACCAGTGCCCGCTGCTAAACAATACAAATTCTACGCTGTCAATCAATCTTAATAGGCCCTTGCCAAGGCTAGGGTGAACAGGAGATAGACAAGAAAGGTCGGTGACCAACAATCGCATCTACTGGCAAGATTCCCATTCAGACAAATACGAAAGTATTATCTCACGGGATCGAACCGGAATCGTCTTGTTTGCTGGCAACAGAGAAGGCTGGTGACACATTCTGTCGCTGTCTCCTTCCTAAATCACTGTGGCCCACTATTGGACGTTTACGATATTACTAACCACTCACTCATCAGGCGATCCGGGTTCGATTCCCAGCGATTTCGGTCCCCGGATTTTCGCATGTGGGAATCGTGCCGGACGATGCCATTGGTCGGCGGGTTTTCTCGGGGATTTCCAGTTTCACACCGCCCTTTCATTCCGGTGCTGCTCCATACTCACCTCATGTCACATCTCACCAGCGTTCAAGACCTCGATGTTAAGCGCTGACCAAAATCTCTCACTAACTCACTTACCACTTGCGTATTGTACAGGAGAGATATACACACGACAGTGTAATTAAGTTACTATCGCAGGGATATGTTACTTTTTTGTGAATTGGATATACCACAAACAAAAAGTTTAATTCTTATGTCTAGCCTTTTTTATACGTTGTAGATGATTTTTAAACACCTGTGTATATTTGCAGAATGTGAAAACTTAAAACTTACGTTCGCCTGCAGTTTTAAATTAATAACTTGCACAGTGCGTGCTATGGCAGCATTATTTTCAAATTGTCTGTTTCATCAATAAAACTTCGTAGCCTCAAGGCCGTGACGTCTAATCCAAGATAACAGTCTGCTCCGACAGCAGAAGCTGTTCACGAAACTTGATCGCCAGCGCAGTATAAATATTACATTATCGTTACAACAGCCGGCGACTCGGTTATCGGCCGCTCGGTCATCGTCGCGGCAACGTCGCAAGTGAGAGTACACCGCTGGCCAAGACATTCTACACAGCGACACGTCAGAGCTATAGATTCGTTACCCCCACCTTGCCTACAGGAATAACAGTAGTGGTACAGACTCCGGGAAGACTGAACCCTTGAAAACTTTAAACTCGTGTTCTACATAATTATTCCCCTTAAATGTCGGGGAAGTAAGTAACATTAAATGATAACACTTCGAAATTGGGTTTGTGCTGTCGGGATCTCCAAACTGCAGCAAATTTTTGTTATAGGTCATTCGGAATAAAGTGAGCACTAAAGACTTAACCCAGAGGCGTCATTTGGTGCTACAGGGGGGGGGGGGGGCAAATGCTTCCCCCCTGGATTTAGAAATTTATGTGTATAAATATATTTTTTGTATTTTAAATGTAAATAATGCTAACTTAAGCACATAAAAGTGAAGTTTTATTATTAAAGTATCTAATTTATACACGTTTAATTAATAAAAAATATGCAACAAGGTCATTGTCGCCAGAAAACAAAATCTAGCCCTCCCTCCCTAGAAAAACCTGAAATGACGCCCCTGATTTAACTATTAAAAAAATCACTAGCCATTACTGCATATTAGTCAGCATTAACAATAGTTACATTATTGTTTGCATGTTTTGTAGCGAATCATTGCATGTAGTTCCGTGTATTTTCTTATTTGAATAGGCTACAGCGTTAGTGAAATAACATAAAATACAATCGACCTCTTCATATACATATCCGCTAACGCTCGCGTCACACACGTAGTTCAAAATTTCACCAACAGGTGGCACCAAAGTTAGGTTTTCGCCGCTTCGCAGGCTTGGAAGCGAGTTGAGTCATGAGTGTCTCTGTCCGTTGTGTAATAAATATGGGTTTCTGACGAACACATTCAAAAGTATTAGAAGTAACTGTTTATGAATACCATTGCTAAATGATGTGAAGTCATTAGTACTCTGTAATCTGTTATGTTTTACGATCGCTAGCCTGAGCATATGAAATTAGAAATAGCATTTTTTTCTATTTCTCACATTAAGAAAATACGTTATTTATTGCTTCTGTTAATTGCGTCGTCTTTCATGGCAGTATGCTGATTGGAACTTGGATTGCATGAGTCGTGTGTGCTTACAGAGGCGGTTTTGAATTACAAATTAATATACTACGCATGCATTTACGAGATAAGTAACGGCACATCCAATTAGAGTCGATGCAGAGAAAAGAGTGATATAAAACGTTATTACGCAGGTATTTATAACTAAGATTACTATTGAGTATATCATATATACAGCGTCCGTTCATTTAATGAGTAGGTATTATAGATAATATTTATCGCAGCAGTGTAATGTAAATGGACGGCTTGGCCAGTAGCATTTGCGCACTGAATCATGGGTAGCTGATTTTGCACAAACGGCTCCGGATAACGTATATGATTATATGGGTTGACGAGTTTCTGTTCATTAATTAAAGCTTTTAATACACTTTCAGTCGAAATAATACCATTTCTTAGTATACGGCAACTGCAGACGTTTTTAAAATACGTATGTCGTAGATCGTATTGAATAATAAACAACGATGAAGCTAAATCAGTTGTGTCACTGTTAACAAGAGACAATAATTTGGCTGCATGTTTCTTAAGGTAAACACACACAATCATTACACCAGGCAGTATTTACAGCATGAAAAGGTTGGTTGTTATTGTATTCTGTAATAAACGCAACAAATCAACAGAAACATTGTCTAAAAATGTGCAAGCCTATGAACCTTCTACCGAGAGGCCGTCACAATGCAAGTTTCCATACAGCGAGAATCTTGCTTCATTAATCTACACTTAGAAATTATTATTTCATGTCGTAACTAATTGTTAACATAATTAACCACTTCCCTAAAACAAATTTAATACCCGGCAATTCATGTTGGTAAGTATAAGCTACAGAAAACCGAAGTGGGCCTATGTGCATATGGAAGCATGGTTAACAGTAGGCCTATATATTTGATGATTGATAGCACTAGTTTCATTGAACTGTAACATTCATTAACCTTGGATTTATCTGTTTTTTTTTTCTCGATAACTTCTGCTCCAGTCGATGTATCAAAAATTTTGTCACGACAGGGCATAGATACGAATGTAATAGATTTTATGTAATTGCTGGAACCATAATGTATTCATTTTTTTTTTTTTGCAACGGGAAACAGTTGAAAAGGAAAAATTGCTTTTTTTACGAGAGCGACTACAGAGGTCACAAAATTAACAGGAACAATGCCATATGGATTCCAAAAAGTGAATAAAACAATAAACTATGCATTGTCAGCGTGAAAAAAGCAAAACAATCTGTCTATTCCCTGATTTATAAGAAAAACCGTAAAACCGATCTGACCGGGATCAATCCCCCCTTAAACTTTCTGGAGATATTCGCATAAATATTTGCTACTAACACACATTTCCGAGAAATCAACAAAAAGCTTAGGCCTATCTTTATGAAGGAAACCAATTTATTTATTTCATGCAGCCTCCAATATTGCACACAACAGTGTGTGTTTAGGCTTATAAAATTTATGTACCCACACGAACGTACGACCAGTACATACACACTGTAATACCTAGCCAATCAAACGTAATATCAATAAACTACACTACTTATTTTCGTTTAAAATTTATTTTTCACCCAATTGTCTTAGATTAGTTCTGCATGGTAAAACTTCAAATTCATCTCGCAGTTACCTCAACGAGGAAAAAATAAGCAGGAAACCACGACAGTGTATAATCTAACGTCTTTATTTAAATATGTTTGTAAGTGGCTTTGGAATGTTATTTCTTATTTACTCGAAAGTTGTAACATAAACCACTAGGTAGGCCTACATGCCAATTGACTTGCAGTAATAATCTGGGATGACAGAAACGTAAAATTAAAAGCGTACACTAACTCCTACAAATATGTGATTCTAACATAATACAACTATTGATTTCAAAAACGGGCCTACTGTTTCTTTAAAATCCTTGAATTAGTTAAAAATATATATAAACTTACTTATAAGCCTATTCCCATGCGAGGCTTAACGAAGTAGGCCTAGGCCTACAAATTACCTAGTGATAGTAAGAGATTTGCACTATACACTGTTTTTGAAATATAACAATTCGCCAAAAAAACTGTGCTCACTTGTTTAAATTAATAAATACATAGTAAAACAGACAGAAATAAAATACTGCTAGCATGAAAGCCAAAGTGGCGAACTTTTCGATGCGATTATTTTTATTTTTAAATCACTGGACACTATGAAATTTCGTATCCCTTCAAATAACTGTTGTTAATCGTATTACAACGCGTTAAATATACAGCAATGTTTCACTCGGTTCGGTATAAATCATGTAACAAACATGCTAATGCATTGAGCCTTATGGCAAACGAGCAATTTAATGTGCAAGAACAGCTGATTCTCCCAGTATGCAATCTGTTCTGACGTCACGGGCCAATCCGTCCATTGAAACATTGTACAAGTCTATGTAAATAAAGACACGTGGCAATAATTATGTTTACATGCAACGGAATGATTTAAACTGGCGGAAAATAGAAATTAATCAGGGCTTTTCTGAGTGCGCACTTTATTTCGAATCACCTATAATGTCGTCATCGGTAATGAGACTGACAGGGGTAGCCAATCTTTGCTTGTATACAACTTTTTCATCGTCTATTAAGATGAATGTTTGATGCTGGCTTTCGAAGTATTATCACTTGTGTAACAAACTGGTCCCCTTGTTACAAGGGCGTGTATTCTGACGTTTTCGTTCGAATCACACACTAAGCTTGGGCGCACCACTACGATTCCTATGTCTGGGTCATTCTCCACAATGGCTCGTGTTGTGTATCTCTTGAGCGAAGAACCGTTGAAATGCACTGACTGTCGTGAAACAATGTACTCACCGTATAGTTGTATAAATTACACACAGTTCGA
Source organism: Medauroidea extradentata (assembly GCA_003012365.1). Taxonomy (NCBI): domain Eukaryota; kingdom Metazoa; phylum Arthropoda; class Insecta; order Phasmatodea; family Phasmatidae; genus Medauroidea; species Medauroidea extradentata. The sequence goes on from PNEQ01131556.1 coordinate 23,431, forward strand.
GTACAAAGTTTTCCCATGCTTAAAGTGCTAATTAAAATCGTCACATTAGCAATTTCACTTTAAAAATTCTTACGTTACAAATACATGTCTCGCTAACACTTCTGGCGCACAAAAGAACGCATCGAGTCGGTATACAATGTGTCATATTCTTGATTAAGGGGCCTCCCTACTTGCCCTTCAAATGCATTGCAGCGAGATACGACTATTCTCTTTTTGAATAAAACTGTTTAACGTACGTTATATCTGTAATAGAACACACACTTCAAACTGTGTCGCTATAGTTTGAAAAATTCGGCACATTTATTAGAAACATTATTTTCTGGCCTCTCAAAACGGCCAAGCATGGCTTTTTCAGACTGCCATAACTGGAAAATTAACAATCGGATTCGAGAAACATAACCAGAAACAAGCGTCAGACTTTGAACTATGCTGCCCATAAATAAAAAAAATGTGATCACCGCTTAAGATCCCATATGAAAAAGAATAATAGTAAAGCACTGCACGCTAGCTGAGTGGCTTGCGCGGGGAGGCGAAAATGCAATAAATACGTCGGTTAGTGGCACTCTTACCGCTCCTGCCTTGCACACACAAAAACAACCTACCTATAGAGACCCGCCCTAGGGAGTCGCTCACGAGCGTTGAGAGCAGCTCGTCGCGTCGTAGAAGGAGATATGCACTTATTACCGACATACACCGCAACGAGGTGACATTTCACACAGCTATAAACATGATATCGTTGTAATCACGAGGAATGCCGATATTTGCTACAAACAACATATTTGATCGACATAATCATAAAATGGCTTTCGTTTTTTTAGTTTACCGAAAATGTAGCTCATCTTCGACATGAAATAATTTATCTTCAGCAGTTTTTAAAAATATAAAATTATGGTTTCTATGTTTATACAAATTTTATCATGATGGCCGTGACATCTCGTATCAGTGTAAATTATTTTATTTCACCAAGTCCGTTGGTTTATGTTGAGTGTGTGCTCCCCCAACACGCAAATTTTGACTTTCGACATGCTGTTATGTGCATACAATGCATGCTAAAATTTTTCTATTAGTGGGATGTGTAGCTATACACTAGTAACGTCTACAGAACTAATATTATTTCGTATCGATGTTAAGTTATCGATTTCTTACTTTAGCAGCCTTAAATGACCCACATAATGTATTATGTATAGGCGGTTCACAATAAAGTGAACTGTTTTGATGCCACAGTCTACTACCCATCAATTTTAAGTCTGCTTGTTTCTTACGTTGAATATAAATAACTAAAATCGTTGTCCGAAGCAGATTAAAACTTTTTGGTTTAAAATTAGTGTTGCCAACAGTAAAATCTAACAACTACGTTGAAAATACAGTAAAACATTGCTGTACCTCTTCAGTGGAAAGCAATAACAATTTTTCGCTGCGCAGAACAGACTTTGGCTTTGTTCGCCTTCAAAATGCAATCTCTGTGTTTTTATTGGACAGAGTACTCGACGTGACATTCGGGACTCAAGGCAGCGCGTAGGCGGTCAGAAAGATAAAAACTAGCGTTATCGTATTCTTATTACACCTTGTAAGATTATTTGTGCAGTCGAAAAATAGTTGCTACTAAACACGCAAAACTTATGTGAGTTTAAAGAAATTGATTTAATACGGCAGTAACACGACATTTTACTTAACCTGGAAAATATTAGAGAAGTAAATTTATTTGGTAACCCCCTGCCAACTGCAGAAGGATTGAGGCAACCCCTGTTATGTTGCATTTATATTCTCAGCTGCCTCTGAAATTTACAGGTTGGTTTGAGAAGTTAAAGATCGTTCTGGCTGGTGCAAAAAATGTGTTGCTAAGTATACGTGAAGTGGTTTAAGACCATCACGGATAAACTTTTTTTCTATTTCCAAAACATAATGATTAGGGTGTAACTATCACCATTATTCATCATACAACTGTCTATTAACACTGGTCATCCTTCCACGTTGTTCTCTTTTCTATCTACATGTTGCCAACTCCAACACATAACGTGTCTCACAACTTAATTCCAACATTAACTACACCACATTTCTATTTTAAAAAAAACACTATGCTATATATTCTCACTTCGAATGCAATGATTACTCTGTGATCGTTAAAACGGATAAATATTATCATAATAGTGTGTGGTATATAAAAGAACCATTTTTAATTTACACGTTTTTGAGAGTCAGTGTGGAAAAACTACAAAACAACAATCCTAGATAAATATATGGGCCAACTTTTTGTGTAAACACTTGCCCTCAATGAAGTATTTGCTAATCGTAATCTCTTATGCCACAATCCAATGTAATTACTTGATTTCGGCGTCCGAGATTGTGCTTTAGAAATAAGCTATGTCACTCGAGAAAAATATTTCCTCAGAAAGTTGGTAGAACTTTTTGTCCAGGGTCGCTGCTCTTTTTTATTATTATTTTTGAAAATCGGCTTAGAGAAACCTACAAATTTAAACTCATGCATTTAACGCTGAATTATGTACCATGTCCTCTTAAGGGGTATGGAAAGGTAAGACGCCGAGCGAATGACTGTAATACTCAATCGTCTATAAAATCTGAACTACTTATGATTCTATGGGACTTCTAGTCTAGTTTAAATATTATTTATAAGTGGCAGCATATTTTGTTATCAAGTAAAAAATTAATAACGAATTTTAGAATAGTAATGGTTTGAAACCACAAAATCCATGAAAACCGAAAACTTAAATAGATCTATTTATAATTATGAAATATCCATGTGTCTTTAATTACCAAATTTAAAAAGTACTCGCGTTTTGATTTGAAAATAATTTTTACACGCGAGAAGTATTTCGGATAGTAAAATTATTTTTAAACCGAAACGCGAGTATTTTTGAAACTAGGTTATTATAGAGACCTTGATATTATAATATAGTAAAATAATAAAAATTAAAGATTTTCATTTGAATGGATTTTGTGGTTTCAAATCTTTATTGTTCTAAAAACTGTTCTTAATTTTCACTCAAAATAAAGCGTACTACCGCATTGTGATTACAAATAGACGTACACTAATAATGACAAAATAGTCCCGTCGACTTATGGTGAGTATTTAAGATTTCATCAACAACTGCGTATTCCAGTAATTCACTCGACATATTACCTTTCAATATCCCTTACGGCTCAGTTTCGTCGTCTTAATTTTCTGTAAACAAGTATAGAGTTGTTTTTAGACAAGGGTTATACCTTCATCAGTCATAACGTGATATAAAATACATGGACATCGCTTATATACACAATCAGGCAACAAGTCACCGACGGAAACGAGTTTAGTTGTTCATTCGAAGAGGCAATAAAAAAATGGTGTGTGAGTTTGAGTAAGACTTACTGAGCTCGCGTTTAGATTCTTCGTACGTGCAAAATAGGCAAGTGGGACTCTTAAAAGCAGCGTTGAAATACTGGCTTGGATATAGCACTGACAAAACAAACACAACATATCAGCGCACACACAGACGTCACTACACTCAGCCACGAACAATAGCGACATAACACACACTCCCCACAGAAGCATTCTGCGTTTACCATTTGTATTTATTTCAGTGTAAGAATGGTTACCTGGCATTAGAGAGCAGTTTACATTTGCCCAGAATTGCAATACTACGCAACCTGCGTGCGATGAAACATGCAGACGACAGGGCAATAAGATATCCAAGAAGCAACCGCATTTACTTTAAAATCAATTTCTTTGTTATATTGTAAATTAAGTAGAAGCAAGATAATTGTCTTAAATGTAAACCAATATAAAGAAAATTGATGTCCAAAGTAAACATCAATGATAACAAATAATTGTCTTGATATTAAAATATTTGTGTAGTAACCTTTAGGATAAATTTATCTGTATTTATTTTAAAGACAAACCTTATGTTGAGTAATATTATTTTCTGTGCTATGAAGACAATAAATAATTTTTCAAAGAAAACATTCTAAATAAATAATTAATTGACGGAAGATTAATTTTTTAAAAGAAAGTCAGATTTATTTATTGCAAGACAAACAGCCACAAGTAAATGTGTTTATGTGCTGTGCAGAAAAAATTCTTACTGTGTAACTCAAGCCTGTTCTATTGTCACACATTTGTTCCTCTGGACAGACAGACGCGTAAAAAGTAAACAAATACGGCTCCCGCGTGTGCACACAAAAGAAAAATTTGTTTCCGGTGGTTGACTCTAGCATCTTTGTACAGGACACATGCTTATACAAAAGAACATTCTGCACAATCATAACTTGGTCTACGACAACTGAAATATGCCGCTTCTGCATATTTCACCGCATATAACTCTTGCAGTTTTCGTACGCTCGGAAAAACGCCTTTAAACATCAAATGACAGAACTAATCCGATCAATTGATCAATACGACCGAGTATAGTATGCACCTACTACGTTTCCGTAAGTGCCTGTACGAGTATTTCACGCCGAAGGTAACAATACAAAATTCTGAATGCTGTTTATGTAGGGATCAGAGTTTGGAAAAGTATTACGGCAGTTGGTTGTGTCAAAAATCACACTTCGTTAAGTTACAATACCTAAATCGCAAGTAATAAACTGTCTACTATGTATTATTGTGTAGAACGGATACGTATAGGAGGTGCAATTTACAACCTGATCATTACATTTAGACGTTTACATGTTCATTAAAAATAACCCGAGCCTCTAATCCTGTCAGACTCGGACATTTTAATCTAATTTATCTCTACCGTGAAAAGGCCAAGTATATCATAAGAATGTACTGTACTATCGTGGACATAAACCACTGCAACATTATGTCGCCCCAGAAATCTTAGAATGAAACTATGAAAAAACAAACAAACGAAGAATGAAAAAATTAGAAAACATGTCTAGTTTGGTTGTACTCAATACATCCATTAGCCAAAACAACAGTGCATGAAAGAACTGTGAAATTCAGGACACCACAATTAAGACAGCACAGATAATACTAAGACAAAGACAGTAATTGACACAAGACAGAATAACAACTACGTCACAGACAACAGACTAGACGAAACAACGACGAAGACACAAAAGAACACAGTAAATTTCTAAAGACCTACATTTCACGGCGTTTCGGGAGCTGACGTATGGATGCCGATTCTTACATTTCCCTTTTGATAGGGTATGTTTTTAGTGTAAGTGGAATGGCATTTTCCTTAGTATTTCATGACTTTCTCCACACATGTTTGGCAAGTTTGGATTTTTGTATTTAACTTTTTTTTGTGTTATTTTTATGTTCTTTAATACGTGTGGAAAGAGGTCTGCCTGTTTCTCCAATATATACATTTCCACACTCGCGTAGAATTTAATAGACACAGTCCCTTGTTTGTAGATGGTTAACATCTGGTTTCACATTTGAAATGGTGTTTTTTTGTGGTCTTAGACTTGAAAGCAGTCTGCATATTGTAGCTGTTGCCAAGACGTCTTATCTTTTCTGTAGGACCCCGGACGTCACTAGGGTTTCTGCGAGTGAGTAAGTGTATACATAGGAGAAACAGGCAGATTGGTGTTAGACCGCACGCTCAACTTAAAAACATGAGGTAGTTGTATTACTAACCTGAAATATCAGTAGTTTCCTAGAACGAAACAATGTTTTGCATAGGAATTTTTCATTTTCGTTATTTTACTATCGCCTCTTAAAAATCATGTTAAATTTGCTTCAATTTACAAGAAACCTACAGTTATAGGTTAATGCTTTTAGCATTGAATTATGTACCACGCCCTCTTAAGGCAAAGGTCGCGGTGGTCTGAGTGTCGCACCTTATTCCTCCCGCCTTGGCGATCCGGGTTCGATCGCCGGCGGGATTGGTCCCAGTTTTTACCGCATGTGGGAAATGTGGATGACGTTGCCGTTGGTGGGCGGGTTTTTCTCGGGGAACACCTGTATATTCCGCTCTTCTCATTCCGTTGCTGCTCCACACTCATTTCAACTTCACCTCAACCATTCTTCAGGGAGGACGGGAGACAGGCATGTCTCGCTAGTCGAGTAGCCGGCCCAGCCTTCACCTCGGCCTTCTCTCATACATAATGTGACCCGGCCCGAAGGAGGTAACATGTAGGTATAGATAATATCCACCTACATAATTACCATAAAAAAGAACCACGTTTATTATAATACTTTTTTTTGTGGTGATATGATGACTCGTTTACATCTAGTGGATTATTGATGGCAGTGTCCTCAATACGTAAGCATCTAAAGTTATTTATAAATAAATAAAATATTCACTCACTGGGCAAATAGAGGTTGTACAACCATATGTAACGGTATAATTGCAGAATGTTAACTTCCCTATAAGTTACTTCTGTAATGCTGTACCGTAAAGCGGGTATACTTTGCACCAGCATGGGTAACTTTGTACCACCAAATAGGACGTTTGGTGAAGGGAAACCAGATGATGGCTGGGCATTCTAAAAAATTAATTTGATATACTCAGATAATGATTACTAATATTCCACAAATCAAAATACAGAAATATTATTCGTGGTGCAATGTTACCTATGATGGTGCAAAGATTACCTATGATGGTGTAAAGTATACCCATTTATGGTACTTGCCTTTTGGATCGTCTGTTTTGAGATGTTTACAGAGGCAAACATACCATCCCCCCAAACAGGTATTTTAGTTTTTTTCTCATCATAAAAACTGAGCTAATTATTTATCGTGTTTACGTAAACATTCTGAAGCAAAATATACCTCAATATCTCAACTGGTTAAGTGGATATTATGGGGTGAATGAAAACAAATTTGGCACTTTTTCGCCTTTTTAGTGATCGAACTTTGCAAAATCTTACCATCATGTGTTAAAAATTTATGTAAGTATCCAACTGAGATTAATATCCCGACAACCCATTGAGTCAAAGTGTAATCGACGATTCATTTAATAACTTAATAATAGATATCCAATATTAAACGAAAACACATTCAAGGTCTTTTCACCCCCTTAAAGACTGAATTTCGTAAATCCCTTAAATTAACTAAAATGTTTTTTTATGTCTGACCCATTTACGTAAAAGTCACGACGATAGGCCGTCGGGTTCGAACTATGTAAACGAATCTTAATAAGCACATTTAACCCTATATACAACACATTTCACCCATTATATAAAACACATTTCACCCTTATTCATCCCCTTAGGGGACGAATTTCGAAAAATGCCTTCTAGTTCTCACATACGATCTACAGGGAGCCCACACAAAAAATTTCACATTCCTAGGTTTAGTGGTTTGGGCTGTAGTTTGATATGTCAGTCAGTCAGTCAGTGTTCTCATTTATACATAGAGACGAATACGCCGACATCGCTAATCAATAACAAGTAGTGTTTTTGTTTGTCTGAGTGTCGTTATGGTCATGAAGGGCAAACTATAACACTGGACCTGAAATAAACACACTGCAATGGATGCATTCAATGTGGTTTACTGCAAATTACCTTAGTTATAAAAATGTTCCTGAAACTTAACAGAAAATTTTTGGAACATACATATTTGGTTCGTTGATTAGAATTATAGGATATTTTAGACACGCGCGAACCTGGTAAAGCACGCACAGCTTCACTGATGCGAGGGAACAACTAGCCTATTCGGGTCATTCCGCACAAAATGGGACATTACAGTGATTTTAAAAATATGTTTATAGCTATATGTGTACAGAAATTTCGAAATATTTAATGTTTGAACTTTGTAACATAATACAGAATTATTGTTTAGAAACGTCTGAAAAGGTAGATTTTTAAACTCAAAGTTCGTATTTGTGGCTGCTTGTTCAGTTCACAAAGTCTTAAGTTAATAATGGTATTATTTTAATTTGATGTTACCTTATGCATATTTTTTAAGTATGTTTCAATCAAGGTACCTTTAAGAAAACGAAACAGCATACACTTACAGTTTTTGTAGAGTGATTATTATCGTTTCGGGGGTTTTAGGTTAAGAGTGTTCTACGTCACACTCGTGAAGGAAAACATACAAAAGTTTCCACAGAAGAGAAACGGATTTTGTTAACCCAGACATATTATGTCATAACAACGTCAAGTGTGTATATCCTCGAATAAAAATATTTAGAGTGTGAAATAATTAATTTAAAACAATAATAGAGGTGTCACGGGTGTGGCATGTTTTCTGTCACGGGTATGTCTGACTTTTTTAGAAGTAAAGTAAGAAGTATAATTTTGACTATAGAGCTAAGAATAATGACATTTCAGTCTTCCTGTTATTTGGATTTTCTGAGGATATTTTAATTATAATTATTGTAGATAATTGTTAGTAATTTGTAACCAATTGTGTGATTGAGAACTCTAGGGCTTGATAAAGTACTTTCAGGATCAGTTAAGATATGGATTTAGTTGTATTTGATCTAAATCTGTCTGCTGTGTTATAATACAAACAGTTATCTTTAAAACTATATCCATGAATGTTACTTGTTAGACCTATGCTTTTTACATTGTCATGAATAGCCGAAGCTTGTGAGATATTCACAAATACCAGTGCTCATCCCAATACTATTGTCACTAGGAAGTCAGATTAGAATGAACTGCAACCAGATTTTGTTGTTCCAATATCTCGCACAACCTGCAAGTACTATTCTAAATTAAAAAAAAAAAAAACAATTACTTCGACGAATAAACCAATTTATTCAAGTATTCTGAGGTGTATTCAGACTCTCAGTGAAGCTTCTGAAGATATAGCCACAGTAATGTACAGAGATGAAGGATAAATCAGGCCAGAACCAAAAAAAACTGAAAGACACTTATTCCCTGATAAACCTAGAAAGCTAAAATGAAAAAAAAAAAAAATGGAGTAATCTGTTAAAGATGGAAATTGAAATTGGTTTGCTATTCGTACTTTGTGATACCAATGGTAAACACTTCAAGGCAAACAATGGTGACATTCGTTACATGAATAAAGAAAGTCTTCTCAGTGTATTAAAATATCCAGATTTAAGGGCGTACTAATAAAGCACAATCATTTATATCTGAAAAACTAAGTATAATTTTTGTCTGTGAACTTGTGCTAGTTCGTGTGTGTTAACATCTTAATGAATGAAACATGCTGGATGATAATAGGACGACAGTAAAAAACTTTTCCCCTGACACAAACCATTTTGTCGCACCCGTGACGGGACCACACTGTCAGTATAATGCAAAATAAATTAAGAATTTTATTTAGCTGTTATATTTACATATTTAAAAACTACAGATTTTGTATAAATGTAGTCCTGAATGAATTGCAATTTTATTGGAATTACATTCACACAATTATGATACAAGAAGTCCAAAATTTGTAACACCCCGAGGCAAGGATTTCTAATGATAACGTCACCTCATTAAATTATATTTTAATATTTGTGTATTAATTAAATAGGGAAACTGAGTGGTTTATTAATGAACTGCACAATAACATATTTCATTTTCAGATAGTTAGTTTTTTCTGTTTTTGAAACTGTAAGTCACACCGGTGATAATGGAATGACCCAGCAGTGTGGTGGGGAAATTTTCGGTTCTGCGCTATGTATATTCTCATCCCGAGACCAGACGACTGGGGTAGCTTCTGCATTGTAGCTTTATGGCCGTTTATTGCCCTCTGCCAGGCGACCTTGAGTCTCAACCCTCTACTATACCACCCCCTTCCCCCTAACCACCCTTGCAAGTCCCTTCGACAAAAGGCGACATCCGGCATATCAGGCAGCTAGCTACCTGCCTTCTGTCTGAAGAATTTAGTTCTGACGTTTCCTACATGGCAGCGCTACCCTCCAGATCTCCAAAACCCCGAGCTTCGGTCCCCCTCCACCAGGGCGATACGAAATTTTGTGCAACACGAAAAGCCTATGCGTTGACAGTCTGTATATCTTAGTCGTCTGTGCCCTTGGCCGCCTTCCGTTATTCACTGATTTCACTGGCCAGTGTTTTCAGTAATGTCAGCTATAGTTCCGAAATTGCTGACGGCACTGATAGTCACTGATGGTCGGTTGATGACGATACCCTGTGCGAGGCTACATCCGTTTACTGAGATTACCGATTTTACTGGCGCTTCAGAGCATCAGTGTTGTCAGTAAACCAAT